>JARVZY010010096.1:0-26451 GCA_030686995.1 Artemisia argyi | reverse complement strand
CAATGAAAAAAATGATGATGGTTTTTGATTTATGGTCTTCATCTGCTGAAGGTTGGTGGGAAGTGATTAATGAATCAAGAAAGTGGCAAGATGGAATCTTTTTCACTCTTTGTGTTTCTTGTACTTTTAGTAGGTTTTTCCACAATTGATTATTGGTTTTACTTTATATTCGTAAGTCGTAACTATGAATCAACTGCTGTAATATGTGTTCTTTGTTAGCTCGGGTTATGAACAAAGATGTAGCCTACTAACCTCAATAATAATCTCGTATTCTTTGAACTAAGGAGGTGTTTGTATATAGTTTCTCTTATGGGCTTATTTCATTTTGCTTTAAGCTCAAATTTCCCCGAGACTCATGGGCTTAAATAAGCTTACTACATCGTCGAAATCCAACTATCTTAAGGTGAATATGCAAACATACGGTGGTGGATTATGGCATACACGTTTTGATAGAGATTTAAGTGTAGCTGGTAGGATCATAGTTAGAAGTGGCCATGGGTATTCTCTTGTGTTTTATAGGGTGACGAGGCTGTTGTTATTGAAAGGCTGCAGCAGCTTGAGTCAAATTTGAATTCAACTTCAAGAACTTTGATTTCAAGAAAGGACATTAAGGATGCTTCAAATGCCAAGAAGTTGCTTGTATGTCTTTGTTTTAGCATTAATGCATAGTTTTAGGTTCATTTTAACTCATTGCTTATGTTAATTTTGGTTTCGCTGAAAGATACCATCTTACTCAAGAATTGTCCCTGGATTAACGAGGAATCATGGGTAAATGACGCTATACTTGGCTTGTTTCCAGACACAAGGGATTGTTTTCCATCATTGGTGAGTTAACTGTGATTTAGAATATATCTTATTTTAGTAGAGTTGGCAATATGGGCGGGTTGGTTAATGAGTCAAATTGGTTTGGGTTGAAAGCTGTTTTTGGTAAGGGTTATGTTGACTCATGAGCATTTTCTCCCACTTTCATGATCATTTGATGTGCTAAACGCGATTATAAATGTATGAAATTACAATAAAAAAAAAAATATAACTTATCAACTAAAACAATTAAGGAGAATGTAAGCTGTAAAAATAGACTTTAGACAAATTTTACCTCGTTTGGCCCATTGCCCCTTTGGCTACTTTCTTTTTTTATTTGACCCAATAGGGATAAACTGTAATCCCCATGGTCCAATTCAGAAGTAAATCAAACTTGCCATCTTTAGTCTTTTAGCTACAAATTTACAGTATTGAAATCCATCTCTGCAGGATAATTTTTTTGTTGGCGAAAAAAAGGTTTCTGAAAGCAAGCATAGAAAAAGGGCTACACAGTCGTTGCCTAATTTAAGCCACAGGCCGCTTTCTCCTACTTTTCGAACTGTTGAGGATCACCCATCTACTTCACAGCGTCTTGGGTCAACTGTGAAGCAGTTGATTCCATCTGATTTGCAAAGCAGCAAGCAGTATTAAAGCCGAAAGCTATCCTTTAGTCCAGTTAAAAAGGAATTTGGGTGCACACGAAAATAAAGTTTGGGAAGTTTGGTTGGATGGAAGTAAATGTAGTTAGGTGTATGAACTTTATGACGGCAACAGTGTGCTTATGTTATGTCACTCTACCTTCTAAAAGTTGGTTGATTAATTTTTGGTGTGTGTTTCTATATTAGGCTACCAGCGCTAAATACAGCAGCAGCCTTATTTTTTAGGATGACAACTATCCAACTTAAGAACCGATATCTTGGTGATTACAGGTAAGGGTGGCTTTGTGCACTTGTGGTTTTACTCACCGTTCTTATCACTCAGTTGGTTATCACAATGGTGGACTTTCAACTAAGGACCACAGCCTGATTGAAGGTCTCTTTCTCAATTGAAGTTTTATGCACCACGACAAGAGTCATGGATTTCAAACTCACATTTGATTACTTGACAAGGTAATGTTTGATGACATAATATTTTGGCGAGTAGTTAACTTTTATTATTATTATTATTATTATTATTATTATTATTATTATTATTATTATTATTATTATTATTATTATTGTTATTGTTATTGTTATTGTTATTGTTATTGTTATTGTTATTGTTATTGTTATTGTTATTGTTATTAGCCTAGGGAGTGTTTGGATATGACATTGAATTGGTTACTGCAATTTGAAGTTGCAACAACCAGATTCGCAGAATTAGGTGAAAATAGCATATTACTAGTTGAAGTCGCAGTTTGAAATTTGTTATTTTTTATCAAGTCTATCTTAACAAATTTTATATGCATTTAGTTGCTAATGGCAACATCTTAATAGTGCAGTATCACGATCTGCCCAAAAACTTTGGAATCCATGATATATTGTATCGATTTTGATGATTTTTCATTAATAGATTCTTCAAAGCTTTTCTTTTGTCAAGAAGATTCAGTTATATCAAGTCACCTCCATTTTTTTATCCATTTTATTTACTTGATCAGGTTCTTACCCATTTTGATATCTCGAACCCAATTCATACCCATTTTGAAAATCTTGGTCAGTTTATTACCCATTTTGATAGTTTTTTTTCCTAACATACCCATTTTAATAGTTACCACCCGCATGCGTAGTGTGATGTGAAATTCATTTTAAATGATAAAAATGGAATTGTTAAAGGTTCTGATATTGTTATGGATGAATTGCTAGAGTCTGCTGACTTGACTGGTCAACTGCATATTCTTGTGTAAATGCCTTAAAGCATTCCTTAAAGAAGAGCCACTTGGACCAGAAGATATGTGGTAAGTGTTGTATTTTAATTATTTAGGTAAACAGATGAAATGATCCTTATGTAATTGAAATCGAGTTATTTCTGCCGCTGCTAAGCTAATTATTTAACCCACCCATAATCAGTTTTGGCATGCCCAGAAGTTAATGCCAAACACCCCCAAAATATGTACTGATATTGACATGTCGATGTTGAACCTAATGTTTGACACCCATAGTTAAACTGAAGCTATTTGTGTAAGTGTGACCTTTGATTAACTACACTTATAAAGAATGACTCAGAATTTATGGCCATGTGCTTTTAGCAGTAGTAGCCACCAACTCATGATGGTCATGTTTTCTCTTTTGCTATTAGGTATTATACACTGTGTTGGTGATGTGTTAATTCTTTCTGCGTTTAAGGAATTGTCTTTTTTAAAGTGACTGATTGTAGTGCTGTAATTGGACAGATGTGAAAATGGGAGGTTGGGTTACAGATGCACAATAAATAGCACAATAAGCTACAATATTAATAAGTGACATTTTCAGTTTAAAAAAAAGATCTCTCTGAATGCATATGCACAATAACACTAGATATTCAATGCCTATCAGGGGGTAAAACCTTTAGATATTCATTACTCACCAATTCCGCAGTTGTTCTGGTTGCTGTTGTGCGTTGCTATTATGAAAAGGCTGCAAGTGAGCTAATGATTTAGGGAATGTTGGAGTTGAATTATGGAACTTATTAGTGTTGATTTAATTTTTTGCAGGGGCTCTGTGATTAATGAATTACTGATTTATTTATGGGTGACGAAAGAACTTGAGAATTCGAAAAGTTAATACAAATGTGAAGCTCTATCTTCTGATGAGAGTTTGAAAGGAATTGTAGGTTGGATGTTGTGAGCTCATCTACTAATGATGAAAGCGAAGATGCAGACGAGCAACCTCTAGTTAGGCATCGGACGAGACGTGTGTCTTCTAGCTCCACTGAGACTGCCTCGGGTCCCACACCACAACATACCATCAATAATCCTTTAGACAACGCGAACGAATTCCCCTCTGAAGTATTTCTCTGTTTTTTCTTAATTTCCTACATACAACAATTCTGTTTATATACCCTACTCATTTTATTTAGTAATTGTTTATGGGAAGTGGGGAGGCATATCGTCTGAAGAACATGATGAAGCAGTTATGCTATCACAGCTTGTAGAAGCGATGATATGGGCAATCCGGGTTGGTTGGGTAATGGTTCAAAATGGTTTGAGGCCAAAAGGGTTACCTTTATGTGTGGGTGAATATTGGGGGCTGGCTTGAGCTGACTGCCAACGCCATTTTGGTCATTTTCTTTTGTTTTTGAATATATGTGATGTAATGAATATGATTAATAGGTTATCTTGAGCATAAAACGATTTAGGCTGTTTTAAACATTTAAATACATGTGTAGCGACGTCAATCAAATGCACCTTGAACTCTAGTGGTTTGTAAACAAAGTAACCATTTCTCTTTTTATGTGTCTCAGTGGAGCAGGAAAAGTCGGTCTTTGCATGCCAAAGGATTGGAAAGAGTCCTGAAATAGTTGCGTAAGACCAAAAAACAGTATCATTCTTCTCAAGATCAGGCAGGTATTTTCTTAGTTCTTGTTCCTTACCATGTCTTTGAACTTTTTTGCACCTGTTTTCCTGATCATTGGTTAGAAGACAGGTTCACAGATGGTTAAAACTGGCATGTTGTTGCTCTCATCTTGTTGGAGATACTATGGCATCCTTATGCCTTTGGAAGATCACCAAATTTCTAGTCGCCACAAGGAATTACTGGACCAGTACTTTTCCAGTATTGAGGTTAGATATAACCTCAGTATTGCTTATAATATTATATTTTTATGCTTGTGTGGCAATCGGATATGGTGATTATACATGGCAAAGTAGGTGGGTCAAAACAAGTAAAGTTTAGTTGGATTTGAAATGAAGCTTACGACCCGCAAGTACTTTTTTGTCCATTAATTTTCTTCAAGTTTATAATTGCGTCAATTATGATTGTGAAAATAATATCTATACAATAATATACGAATCTTTGAATAAAACGATTTAGGAGGTTTTATGCTCTGGAAATAAGCTTTGGGAAACAAATATGATTAAGAGGCCTAAATGTATGCCTAATTTTGTGACAAAACATATGTGTCTACATCCTGTTGGTTGCAGCAGAAGGACCTATTTTCCATAAATCAATTAATCATTGACATGTAGATTTAGCCATAAAATTAGTCTTATTTTTAGGTTTTCTAATCATTTCTAATTTGGGAACTTTCCACCTGCCTCCAGTTGATTCATTTTTCTAATTGACCTGTGTGAGGTAAAAACGCAACCCAAAACAACCCGTTCATAAGTAAGATCAGAACCCAAACTGGCTACATCGAATGCAAATCATGTAAACTAATTTTTTATAAGCATATTATTGAGGTGTAGCAGGATGAGGCTTGGTGGTCTAATTATCATTGTATAGCTATGCATCATAATCTGCGGTTTGTATGATGGAGTTCTTTTTGACACAAAATTTGCAGCGTTATGCAGGGAACAACACCACCGATCACATTGATGATAAGGAAAGTGGAATAGCAACCATAGATTTCTTCCTGACTTGCTTATTACTCTTGGTGGGACGTTTTACTTCAAAGCAATTTGATACTGCAATGACTGAACACAGGATGCATATTACTTGCGTTGTTGCATCACAGGTAGGCGAACATGTAAACCACTTACATGCTTATGATCATAAATATGAAATGACTTGGTTCAAAGTTTGAATACAGTTATTGTTTTTTTTTTAATCAACTTTTCTGTACTTGCTAATATATGGAATCTTTTGAAGCTTTGTTCAGCGGATGATGATGTGATTGATGGTGCAGTTTCATTGCTAAAAGCAACCATCTTTGGTACAAATCATCTTGCATCTGGGTGCAGTCTCACAGACAATAAACAGATGAAATCTGTGTTGCCGTTATTACTGAATCTTTTGGATGAATGGGACGGCACAGCTAGAGCTGTTTCAATATATGTTTTTTCCAGTATTTTAGTACTCATTTAGATTTATAGTTCATAGAAGTGTGGTGACAAATTAGTTGCTCCAGTATCCCTTATCATGATGGTCTCTTCTTTTTTGATGTGTGTTTTCTAGACTCTTATCCTCAGATGCCACCTGTAAGTCACCCTCTTCATTTTTTTTACTTGATTCTAATGCATATACCAGCTAATTTCATGTGAGTTTTCTCTAATAGCTTGTGCACTATCACTCTGGTGGTCTTCGTATCAATCCAAATCTGTATAACTGTGGTAAAGTTTGCTTGAGTCTTCTGAACACTTGGAGTGGTGATGCAAATGAGATGTGGATCCCGGGCACTTCGACTATGCTTCAAGTTCTTGTCTCCATACAGGGTCTAATTTTGAACACTAAACCATGCTTCAACTCACCCATAATGGCATCCTTAAGTGGCACTGCACAAGGAGAAAAGTGTTCCTTATACGATAACGAGAGGACCCTTATTTTTTCACTGAAAACAATGGTGTATACCATGAAGAAACAACCCAAGGTAACAGACTCTTTCAGTTACTGCCATCAAAGATTCATTTTTTATCTTGTTTAATAATGGTGTTGGATAAGTACAGTATTTTGAAGACTTGGTAGTAGGACATTTTCGTTATCATGTACGTGATATCTTAATGGCATGTAAAGCTTATACGGAAGGTGCGCAAGTCGGGAGTCTTATGAGAGGAGGTGTACAAGATGTGGATGAAGGTCAGGAGAGCTGCTCGTACAAGTTCAAGACTGATGTGGTGTCATACATAGAGGTACTTATAGCTGCGTTTAAGAGTATTGGTGCAAAAGAAGGCGAAGAGTTTCTTTTTCTAAGTAAAAAGAAAATTTATGCATTGGGCTTTGGATGTACAGGTGTGTGCTAATGTCATTTCAGTTTTCATATTATTATATTTTGGTATTTTTGCATCTGCAGTACTGTTTTCCATGTTTTGCTACTCTGTTTCAAATTTCATATACAAGGCTCTCACAGCCAAGTGTCTCAGTGTCGATCTGTTTGTGTTTATGTGTTCCAATTTAAGACCTAAAAACAATATTAACAAAAAGAATATCATCAACCCGCGTGAGAAGCAGGAATACTTGCCACTATACTACAACATAATATTGAAATGATCTACATCCTTTTTTAGCGAACTCATAAAAAACATCAACATGCAATTGAGAATGCTTTTAAGAAACAAGTAACCTGAATATCTCATCCAACTATCGAAAGTCACAAATGTACAATGCGAGTGTTTAAATCTCCTTAAGACACCTTTTTAAAACTAGCTGTCGAATCCATTTTTACAACAAAAGAAACAGACTCATAGTCGACATGAGATGAGCTGCTTCTATAGCGACCACTTGAAATTAAGGGAGTTCAATCTATGAACACTGGACCAGATGATTTATTAAAGTTTCCCATTGTGATGGATTTCTTTTTCAATATCTTTGAGAGGTTGGGCTAATACTGGAATTGCAAATCGAAGAAAATGAATCAAAGAATTCCGAGTGATCCGACAAGTCATCACCAGGATATGTTTCAACTTTCAAACGACAGTTTTTGAACATCCGTAGCTGGACATAAGCCCTGTCTTCTCAAATCATCGATATCAACCTCAAATTGCTTTATAAACTTATAGCCAGTATTTATTTTGATGTTGAACTTGCTTGATAACCTGAGTGTTTCCCTTAATTTAAGGAAGAAGGAAATATCAATGGCTAAAAGTAAGATGCTAGGAATTGTCACGTTGTCGCCAGTGTAACTGAAAAAGAGTAATTTTGGAGCTACAACTTGGACACAGAGCAACTGGTTAGGCTGTGCTTTTCCCGAGATATCTATCATCACACACCACCTAAATGTGAGGGTCAAACTCTCGAGATACGGAAACTTGGATGTGAATAACTCACGTAAATTCAAATTGACATCATAAAGATCTAAAGATAGTTCTGTTACACTAGCTAATTTATCCGGAATGGTTGAAATTGGTACCATCCAACTCCGTCCAGTGAGAGTAAACACGTGTAGACTAACCATTTTTTCGGTGTTTACCAGAGAATATCTCATCAGACAACTGAAACGAATCCATATAAATGTAGAGTTTGAGGTAAATCTCAGTGACAAGGCTTTTGGAAATTAAATGCCGAATCCATTTTTTAACAAAGGAAACTGACTTTCCATCCTCAATGACAATATGAAGTTTAAAGTTTGTGATTGGTAAATTGTCCCGAGAATATCTTAATAGAGTGAACAATAGCGATTGTATACGTTGGATCAACTCGTTAGGAACATCTTCTAATTGTGTTATGCGGGTCAGTTCGACTTCCTCCATCCTGGGTACCACAAGGATAAAGCATTAGATTGTCCCAAACACTAGTAATATTCTACTTTAGAAGTTTATTAACTACGTAATATCAAATTGAAAATCTGTAACAGTGAACAATTAGGGGGTGACAACCTTACCACACATTGCCTCATCTTTTAAAGAAAACAACCAATCATGGTTGTCCAACTAATATTTTGCCTAATCTTGCCTAAATACTCTTTTTTAGTGGCAATCTTGCCTAATTTTTTGTCTAATCAAGCATTAAATGTGTATTAATAATAATAAAAAAAAAACTACTATGGATCTTGCATGCATATATTCCCTTGTACGTATTCCCTTCATCCCTTGTACATATTCATTCCATTGCATATACTTTCCAAATCATCATTGTATATACTTTCCAAACCTCCACCGCAGCCGCCACCGGAGACGAAGCTCCGCTGCCAAATCATCATTTTCCACCACCATTTTTCTGAGTTCTGAGCTTCTTGCTCTTCTCATTTTTCTGGGTTCTGAGCTTCTGGGTTCTGCCATATCATCATCTTCTCCTTTCCGGCAACTTTTGGGTTCTGAGCTTCTTGCGCTTCCGGCAACTTTTCTTCAACAACCATGCATGTACGCTCCAAACATTAACTCCCAAACGGTAACATTTTTCCTTGATCTTCTCCCCACCGAATCGGTGAGATAGCCCGCTTGAGGTGCCGATCGGTACTCGCCGAGCCACTGGCAATGGCAGGGGCGAAGCTTCATAGGGGCCGGGGGGGCGCCCGACCCCCCGAAATTTTTTTTGCGATGTAGGGGGTATATAGTTTTCGTGTAGAAAAATTTCGGTATATTCGGTTTCGACCCCCCAAAAATTTCGGTATACCTGAAATATAGCCTTAGGAAAAAAAAAATTAGATCCCGACCCCCCACTTACAAAATCCAAGCTTCGCCACTGGGCAATGGGCCTTGCCGATCGGCAAGCTTTGCCGATTTGGTTTTGCCGAAAGGTTGCCAACCCCCTTACAGAATCTAAATAATATGTACCTGTAATTTAAATTATCAGTGGTTCGATTTCCATTCAGATCACAATTCTGTAGACAACTTGCTTTTCTTAATAAAATTGTATGCCTAAAAAAATAAAAAAATAAAAACATTAAAAAAAAACGCGGTTGCCGGTGATCGAACCCGGGTCACCCGCGTGACAGGCGGGAATACTTACCACTATACTACAACGACTTGTACTGCTTAGCATTTTGATGTTACTTGGTATTTTGTTTTGTATTTATATAAGCTATAGATAATATCAAAATGCTAAAACACAATTGACAAATTTTGTGTCTGTGTGATAGGTATAACTGTATAAAAGTTTAGCGATTTAGTTTGAATCAAATTAACTTTTTAGTTTTCTTGCTTGATTAATTTGTATAAACTTTACATAAATAATGCCTCAAAATAGCTTCTAAAACAAGATACTATTTAGTTTAAAAATCATAAACCATTACTTAGAAGAATATAAATTATGGTTAGCATTCAACTCATTCAGTCATTTGAGTTGTTTATTTTTTAATCAGTATTTAGATACCATTGTTGATTACTAATTAGCAAGAATGTCAAGAAGATTAGATACATCATTGTTGAATTGTTGGTCAACTCCACGCAAACTATAATTTACATCAACTTCACGTTAAAAAAAAATGACATAAGCATGCTAGTAATCAGTACATGTCATGGAAAATTATTATTAGGTAAATTTTAGAGTTTTAGCAAAACAAACACTAGAACAATTAAATTGTGTTAAAATAGGTAGAAGCAACATATTTTTAAAATGACAACATCTCAAAACATGTATACTAGGGGTGAGCATCGGGCCGGAACCCGACCCGTCCCGACGAAGCCCGATCTCGATTGTGGCCGGAATTCTAAACCGACTCCCGATCCCGATTGTGTTCGGTTAGTCGGTATCGGAGTCGGTCGGTATCGGTTAGTCGGTATCGGTCGGGATTAGCTTGTTATTTCTCGGTTTTCATCCCATCCCGACCCGATCCCGTCCCGACCCGACTCCCGAGTTCGCCGGAAATGCAAACCGACTCCCGACCCGTTTACTAGTCGGGATCGGAATCGGGCCGGCGGTTTGGTCGGGATCGGGCCGAGAATCGGGCGGCGGGCGGTTTTGCTCAGCCTTATACTATTATAGGGTTTTGCTAACGACAACCCTTAGAGTTGTGGTTAACAAGATGTATTTTATTACATTGTTATGAATAATTGATTATGAATGGTTGATAATTTCGAAAAAGATGGACACAATTCCAAAAAATATGAAACCACAACAAACAACTTATTGTGATTGGATGATTCAAGTCATTATTATATACTAGTAGTAACACTTCTCTTTAGAAGAAGACGTTATAAATGAAGATATCTTCCCCTCCATTCAACGGTTATCAAAGTTATGGATCTCTGTTAGATGCAAGCGTGCCTCTGTGGATTGGTCCAATTCAATTCATAACCTGAGATTAATTTTAGACTGTGGCTAGTTAGTTGTTTTTTTCTTGGCCTTGGTTAGCTTGGTGTTAGAGGTAGCAATTTGTGCACAAAATCAAAAAATTGGCTAAATGGGCAAACTTTTAAAAGATTTGGTCACATTTCACCTTTTTTTTTTTTTTTTTTTTTTTTAAAATAGGCATATATTGACCATTTAAAAGTTAAATGGGCACAAATGAACACATATTTTCTCTTAATTAGATAATATTACAATTGTTTTTTTTAAAAAAAAAAACTTATAGATATAATATATTTAATTTTTTAAATATAAATAAGGTGTTAAGTTTGAGGAATTTATTTCATCATTTTAGGTATTTCTAAAACGATTCATATAACATGCGCCCGTTTAACCCGCGCCCATTTAGCCCGTAGCCCGTGCCCACCCGGCCCGCCCGTTTTGCCACCTACACTTGGTGTTTCTTCTTTGTACAGTTTGCTCAGCTTGCTTTTGTTCTTTATAATATCTCAGCTTTTCAACTACAACAACAAAAATTAAATTAAATTAAATTAAATAATAATAATAATAATAATAATAATAATAATAATAATAAAAAATAAAAAAAAATAAAAAATAAAATAAAAAAACCTCAGAGCAATTATATGACAAGCTACTTGTCCTACTTGTCTCCCTAATAGAAAAAATAGTAGTGTAAGTTATATCTCATGAAATAACTTGCACCAAGTTCACCTATTAAGGGTGAATATAAGGTAACTTTTATCTACATAATTGCTTTTTGAAAATTCTTGGTTATATTGGTAATTTTTTATATATATAAAACTAGTCAATTATAACAATAACTATATAAAATGATAAATGTGAACTATTCAAACATTGTTCTCGTATTGGGCTAAATGAACACATTGTTGGTTTTGTATTTGTGATTATATAGTTTTACAAATCTCACTTTTTTATGATTGGATTTTACATGTTCTCTTGTTAGATGAAAGATCAACCATGTTTGATTGATTGAGTAATTTCTTATATCTTTCGAAACAATTGGAATAACTTAGCATAATCGATTTACGACACACTCCGTGATAATATTCGTGATTGAATCCGCAGACTATTATGCAAAAAGCGTACAACATAAAAATCCAATATATGACCAAGCTAATACAAAACACAATTATACATGAATCGAAGAGCAGTTGATCGGCAACAATATTGAACCAACCTTCTCATGTGATAAAATCTTCTTTTCTCCATATCAATTCCTGAAAAGGGCAACCATGGAAATAAGTAGAGATGTTCCGATCACTACACCAGAAGCCAACAGCGAATAGCCGGCTGCAGTAGTAGGAGAAGGCGCAGGCACGGGAGCCATTGCTTGAGCAGAGACGGTGGCTACTGCCGAGAGTGCAATGACGGCAATAACTGTAGCCTTCTTTACCATGTTGTTAACTTGCGCCATTTGTGATTATGAGAAGAAAAAAAATATATCGGATGTGTTTGTGTGTACGTGTGTATGATGGCTTATTTGGTGTGTGAGGAAATTATTGTGAAGGGTTTTGAATTTTATAGGAGAAAGTTAGAGAGACAAACTAGCACGTATTGATCATCCAGAAATTGTGATTGTGACAGCTATATTTGTAAGGGTTTCAATTTGCATGTTCAGTTCAATCTCTTGTTGGCACATCTTACTTAGTTACTTTCCATTTTACATTAATTTAATTGTCTAATTTTTTTTGTTGTGTCCAACTTTTCATGTGTAAACTGAAATTCATTTTGTGACGACGATAGAATACTTTTCGTAGTTTTATAGAGTTAGGATCAAATGAGAAATAAAACTAAAATGAAAAGAATAAGAAAAAACCATTACCGCACATTCCAGAAGCACTTTCAAACATAGATATATCTACCCTTAAAATTTTCCCCTCATTTGAAATGAGTAGCTGAAACGGCTGAAATTTCTTCTCATTTTTCTTCTTAAGTAAATGTAAGGTGCTTATTTTTACATGATTAATCGAAATGCAGAGTATATTATACACTGCTATTCTTCTTTAGTATGTCATCCTACAAGTGGAAGAGCATTTCCTATCTAGATACACTGCTATTCCTCTTAAGTAGTAGTTGATACTTTATCTTGATGTGTAGATATATGTATAGCATGTATTGTATAGTTTTTACCCTTATGGTTCTTAAAAAGAATAAATCTGATTCAATAAATACCATTGTGTTTAATAGGGGAATTAGAGGCTAAAAAGAATTCCATGTGTAATGGCTACTAATCACCGTATTCATGTGTAAAGGAAGCCATTATTAATAAATAGCATTATTAAGTCATCCACGCTTACCCTACTCAAAACAATTATCACGAACAAGCTCACGACAATGATAATGTTGTTGTTTGACCTGAAATAGCTGTGAACAGATTGGAACTAGCCAGTACATCGGAGAGGCCTTGAATCTAGTAGTGAATACAAAGGCGGTTCTCTATTATGTTAATCCAATAAAAACACCAACTAGTCATTTACATGTAGTTTCAAGTAACAAGTCGATCTGTATGGCGACATACGACATCCAATTCACATTTGTATAACTTTTTAAGGTTTATGTTTATTTCAATGAGACAAAATATTATATCCAATTACAAGTGCCATGCAGGTAGGGGTGATCATCGGTCGGAAACCGGACCGGACCGGCCAAGACCGGACCGGACCGAAGACCGAGAACCGGAAAACCATAGACCGAGACCGGACCGAATATGGTCGGTCCGGTCTCGGTCCGGTCTCGGTCCGGTCGGTCTTCGGTCGGTCCGGTCCAATTAGGCAAGTTTTTTCGGGTTTTTGGTCGGTCCGGACCGGACCGGACCGGACCGACCGGACCGAGACCGAATTTGGCAAAAAGCTTAGACCGAGGACCGGACCGAATGTGGTCGGTCCGGTCCGGTCGGTCTCGGTCCGGTCGGTTTTGTCGGTCGGTCCGGTCCGGCCGGTCCGTTTGCTCAGCCCTACATGCAGGTAAACGGGCCACAAAATATTATATCCAATTATAACTTTATGTTTTGTATATCTGTCTGTATGTATATATATAATTATACCGTTGCCCAGAATATTATGAATTATTTGATTACACGAATGAATTGAATCACTTTAAATATACAATAGAAAAAAAGTACAATAATCAGCAGCAAATTAAAACCATCAAGCTAGTCTTTCGAACCATATTATAGAAATTAATTTTTCAATAGAGCAACGAAGGATAAAAGCAAAGAAGTCGCGATCATCATGCTTGAAGCAGGAAGAGAGAAAGCCGCTCCAACGTCTGGAGAAGGAGCTGGAGCTTGAGCCGACACACTAGATACTGCTGAAAATGCCATTGCAACGACTACAATCATGGAAGCGCGTTTTACGATGCTAACTTGTGTCATATCTGCTTAACGTGAACTGATTTTCGAGATAGTTTTGATTGCTTAGGGAGTTTTTAGGTGAGTGATGAAAGTTAAGAGAAAAATGTGGTTATTTATAGGAGGAGAATGGAGATGTTACAGCTTGATTTGTGCTTGCAATTAGTTGTTCAACAAACAAACACATGTGCCACCTGCAATCATACTACCTTCCAACACATTTGAAATATATTATATTTAAGAATCATTACTTGTTTGATCTCCAGTATTGTTTTCCAAATAATCACTTATCAATTTTGTATAACTAAAAAGATTACTTAAGGCAAAACGAATTTAAGATATTATTTATAAAAGACCAAAATGCATTTTAGTACCGTGAATTTGTCTAACCAGGTCTTCTAGTACCCTGGACTGTTAAAGGTGGAGAATGATACCTCAACTTCGAAATGTGGATACTTAGGGGCGTTTGGTTCACTGGAATTCGGTGTAATTCGTTGTAATTGTAATCTAAATTACATTACAATCCTGTTTGGTTGGCAGTATGGATGTAATTGTAATTCAGATTACATTACATTGCTTGTTTGGTTTGCAAGGTAATGTAATTGGATTACAACCAATTACGTCCAGTGATGTAATTCAGATTACATAGCAAACTTGATGGAATTTGTTGAATTACGTTGTAATTCAGATTTTTAAAAGTTAAATACCATTATTTATCTTTCCTTGTTATTATTTTAAAAAATAAAAAATAATTATAATAATAATTATTTATTGTTATTATTATTATTATTATTATTATTATTATTATTATTATATTATTATTTTTATTATTATTATTATTATATTAAAATTATTAATTATTAATTATTAATTATTATTACTATATTAAAAATATTAATTATTTATTATTATTATTATTATTATTATTATTATTATTATTATAATTAAATTATTTTTATTATTATTATAATTTAATAAATAATATTATTATTTAATAAATAATATTCTTATTACTATTATTATTATTATTATTATTATTATTATTATTACTATATTAAAAAAATTATTATTATTGTTATTATTATTATTATTATTAAAATTATTAATTATTAAAATTTTTATTATTATATTATTATTATAATATTATAATTAAATTATTATTATTATTATTATTATTATTATTATTATTATTATTATTATTATTATTATTATTCTGAATTACATTACGTTGCGAGTCAACCAAACACAATGACAGATTTCATCAATTACAATTCTAACTCATTACAATTAGAACACATTCCAATTTTTTGAATTACAGTTCATTCAAATTATAATTCCTTCTAAAGATTACAATTCCTTCAAAAACATTCTGTGAACCAAACGCACCCTAGTACCTTGGCTCAATTTAACTCGCTCACATGACTCCCCCCATTAGTTTTTTTACGTTTGTTATGTACAATAAACTTCATAGAGTTTGTTCTGTATAAAGAGTAAACTAGATATTAAATATTTGGCGACACACCCTTTATAAAGTTTGTTATGTACAATAAGCTTATAGGCCAGCATTATGTATAGTGGGAATAAGTGAAACAATTTGGCTTAAGATTTTGAAGAGGTCTAAGAAATGTTTTATAAATTAATGTTGAAACAATTTATAAACCTCAAAAGCTTTATCTATAGTGAGAATAAGTTCATGATATGAAAAGTTTTATGAATTAATGACATTATAAGATGTGATCATTTTATAAACCTTTTAATAGGTTCGTCATAGTGGATCCCTTATACCTTTGATTAAAAATGGTAACATTATCTACAAATAAATTAATAATTTAAACATCGTTAACCCTTAGAATTTTATCATTTTTGGTTTCTAACCCATAGACCTTTTTTCATAATGTCGACAAATTAAACCCGTAAGTTTTGCATCAAGGGTCAAACCAAAATCACAATTTCACAAGTATAATTATTTACCATTATACATCATCGCTTTGCGCGAATCGTACGTGTGTTATTAAGTTGTGTCTCCAATTCATCGTCTTATTAAGGAGATATTGAATTTTGCTTACATCATCTAGGGATGGCAAAAGCACCCGAAACCGATGGGGAAAATCAAAACCCGAACCGGTTAGGTCGGGTTTGGGGGCGAGTTGGCGGGTTTGGGTATTGATATTTTTTTTTTAGCCGGGTACGGGTTTGGGTACGGGTTCAGGTAATACCTGCCTGATTACCCGTACCCATATCTGTTTACCCGAATCTATACCCACTTTATAGATATTATAATTAACTAGAATATATATACATTATATATAATTTCTTCCATTGTTTTTTTTATATAAATATCTCTATTACATAACACATTTTATTTTGTACATGAATTATTTAAAAGCGTTAAATCGTTTGATACGATATCCATTTTTGTTAACTTTTAAAAAAATTGAATATATTAGGGTGTTTTTCTTTGTTTTGTTGGTGGATTTTAGTGTAACTTAATTTTAATACCGCCATTTTGTCCATATAATATTCAATTAGGGATAATCGATACCCGCAGGGAAACCCGAAAAACCGATGGATAATATTAATCGGGTATCCAGTGGGTAATGGGGCGGGTACGGATTTGGATATTATAAATGGGTGCGGGTGCGGGTACGGGTACACTAAAACTCGGCCCGAACCCGACCCGTTGCCATCCCTGCATCATCTATCATTTTCATTAGGAAGATGATTTGCACATTCCACAAAATAATTAGGACACTCAAATTAAATTTATTGTGTTTTGACATTTATACCTTCATAATGATGAAAATGTAAGGGTAACTATGTAAGTATAAATGTTCAAACATAATAAATTTGAGTGTCTCAATCATTTTGTTAACTATGCAAATCACTTCCTTTTTCGTTCGGTTATGGAGTATGTCACAACCAGAAACATTATTTAAAAGACAATTAGAAAAAGAGAATGTATGAAAAAATATCATTTATGATTAACGTGGTACCCATAAAGTGAACGTTATTAGCTTTTGTTTATGAATTTAGAATTTAGAAATATATTTAGGCCACGCCGACTGATGAATATTATTAAGAAAATTCATTTTGGTTGCAAAATTGTTAAAACTCATATACCTCAGCCAATACAAAATATAAATGGATGTTGCTTCAACTTTGATTTTTAGTTCATTGTGTTCTTAACACATGACATGCCACATGAGTCATGAGGCTTAATAAAATGAAAGAAGGTACCTTACAACAAAATACACAAAGAATGTTTATTAAAATGTGGAAAAACATCATATTGGTAGTCATAAATTCATTATTATACAAACGAATGAAACCAATTCAAACATGCAAAGATAAACCAACAACAAAAATACGAAAAAGAATCATTGAATAAACGAAAATAGAAAACGAAATCAATTTCTAAAGAGAGCGACAAACGAAAGAAGCAGAGAACTTCCAATCATGACACCAGAAGCAGGGATAGAAAACGCGGCTCCAGCAGCATCAGGTGAAGGTGCGGGAGCTTGAGCTGACACAGTTGTTGCTGCTAAGGCAACAACAACAACAACTGCCAACATGGAAACCTTCCTCACAATGCTAACTTGTGCCATCTCTTCTTAAAAATGCAAACGAATTACAATTTAAGAGTTTAAGGATGTTTGGAAGCTTGAGAGAATAGACTAAAGGTGGCTTATTTATAAGGAGGAATATGCAAATTAAAGTACAGTGGCAGCTTGATTATTAGTGTGATTAGTTGTTTTTCATTACATTGCACATGGCTGTTGGCACCTCGTATGAGTCTATGACTAACTTTCCAACGCATAACTTCTTTATAAATCATTGAGGTTGGTAAGAGTTTATGTAATAGATTGTAACTAATAAAAGAGTTTTTAACTTGAAATCATTTATTGCCAAAGCTTTTAAATTCTAATCTAATACTCCATATGTTCGATCGATAATCTCATTAGAATTATCAGTGATGCGAAACTCACTTCTTATTCAACCACATGATTATGTAAACTTGTAAAGTCTTTAAGTAACAAGATGAAAATGAATCACTTCTATGTACCAATGAAGATAACAAGTAACAAAAGAGAGTAAGGTATGTTAGATACAGTTTAGACGTATCTCGTCGTCCATTTGCTAGTATAGCGACTCGTTGGTGCAAAATTCTTCAAATCAAGGTGAATGTGGTTGTGTGGAGAGCTATGCTAAATCGTCTTCCTACTCGTACAAGTCTTGATCATCGAGGGATTGACATTGAGTCGCTCCTGTGTCCATGTTGCAACTATAATGTGGAAGATAGTAGTCATGTGTTTGAATCACTAAGGAGAAAGGTTCGCTGCTTGCATACTGCCCAATTGGATGTCACTGTGGGTTCGAATCACTAACTACTAACTTGCCGTTCAAAAAAAAATGTGGAAGATAGTAATCATGTGTTTTTTACTTGTAATGTTGCTTTGGAGTTATGGAACGGAATCACGTGGTTGGATCTTCATATTCCAGAGTTCGTTAATATGGCCGACATGTTTCAATGGATCAATGAGCATGGTGGAGGTTAAGCAACGGAGGATCTCAAACACAACTTGTGTTACTCTTATTTGGATCCTTTGGATGTATCGGAACTCGGTGATGTTTGACGACACAAGAATTAACAAACTTCAGGTTTTCGATCTGGTAGTTCTTTTTTCTTATAATGTTTGTAATATGAATAGTAAGGGCAGAATCAATAACGCGTGGATGCAAAACCCGCGTATGTAGTTTTGTTTGTTTTTCTTTTGCTAGTTTGATCTAGCATTATATAATTCAGCTGTTAAAAATAAATAAATAAATAAAAATAAAAATAAAAAATAAAGAAAATTGCACACTCGGTGTTAGAAAATAATAACCTATAAAAGGTTGATTTGGCATATATTATTTTGTTTTAGAGTTCTTAAGATCTTTTGAGCAATTAGACAATTTTTAACTCTCAATCGGAAGGATAAAAATTTCTTTACATGTAAAAATGTTAGGTTTTGATTAGTCGTGGATTTTTTTTTTTTTTTTTTTTTTTTTTTTTTTTTTTTTTTTTAACTTTTTAGAATGGGTAATGTTAGATCCACATAAGTTTTACGAAAGAAATCTACATAATGATGTGTACGCTAATTAATAGATGTAAATAAAATGATAAGTTCAAAAGGAAAAGAGATAATAACATATATTATAACTAGTTACAATGTTCGCGCATGCGCGGGCTTTTTTTTAATTATATAGTTTTATTTATTAAAAAACAAATAATTTAATCTTTGTTTTGTTTGATTTATGATGTTTAATTATAATTTTTTATTATTAAAGATAATTATTTAAAAATTTTAATCCTATTGTTAATTGTATCTTAGTCATGTCATAATAGTCAAGTTTAAATAAATTTCACCTATTACGACTTTCCAAATCCAGTTTTACTTCAATTTTGATCTTTTGAACCCAGACAGTTGCACACCTCTCAGGAAACGGAGAGGTTTACCAACCAAAGTTCGTACTATTTATAGCTCTTAAAAGCGTCGAAAATTGTAATAGTCGAATTCTACAAAACAGTGGGAATAAAAATTTAACAAACACAAGCAAATCAATCTGATAAACAAAAATAATATAAATTTTATAATACACAACCTAGCATGATACATACATAAAAACTGTTCACAATGTAATAAAAATGAATAAATCCAATACAGCTACAAGTAAATAATGTAATATCAAATATATCCGCATAGAGATAATAATAATGCTATATATAGAATCCTTCAGTCACGTTCGAAAAAGACCAATAATCAAATCAGTTTCTGAAGAGAGCAACGAATGAAAGAAGAATAGACGTCCCAATCATGACACCAGACGCAGGTACAGAGTACGCTGCTCCAGCTAACGGAGATGGAGCTGGAGCAGACGCAAACTCTTGTGCGGATACCGCGGATATTGCCATTGCAACGACCGCGATAACCGAAGCCTTCTTCACAATGCTCATTTGTGCCATTTGTGTTGGAAATGTTGAGATATAAATAGAAAGTGTTGAGTTTTAGTTGTGAAGTAGGGATTGTTGTTGTTTGTGAGGGATTTTGTAGGTTAAAGTGGTGTGTATTTATAGTAAGGAGAATTTAGGGTGAGTAAGGAAAGTGTTAAAAGTGACAGCGAGATTGACGCGGTTTTTGGTCACCCGATTTTTTAAAAGAGAGGAACGTTGTATTATTGGAACATCTTTTTTAAATATTTCATTTTGTTAAGTTGTATCAATAGTCATTGTCAATCTTGATGAAGTATCATGCTCAAATTATGTCATTTGTAAACTACTCTAAATAAATCCGGTAAAAGACCAAAACGAATTTGAACATTTCATACCCCAAAGATTGATTAAGCTCACGATTCCGTATGTGTAGATAGTTGTATACGTACTTATGTATTTATGGCTACTTTAGTTTAAAGAGTCATATTATTTTTAAATGAGGTCGAAATAAATAAACGAGCTCGAGTGCTTAACTCTCAATAGGTCAAGCGAGTCACACTTTATTTCATTTGGGTCTATTAAAAAGTGAGCTGATCTAAAGCTTGCGAAGTACGTGTGTCACTAGCTGAAGTTGAGTTAAAATCATAAGGATCAAGATTAACAAGGAGAGCTCAGTCTTGGGTAAGTTTGAATTCGGTTCATGTCATTTGTACCTCTTAAATCTCGCATTTGTATATCTAATGACTAAAAGATACTTGTTGATGTTACAATACTAATATAACTATTTCACCAAATAATATTAGGACATTTTTACAAAACCAATTTACTTGTTGACACATTTTATTGTATTGCCTTAATGAAGAAGAAAAAGTTAAAACGCGTATCAAAGGGTCCAGGGTGGAAATGAGTTGTGGTGTAAAATGACTGCCAAAACGGTCGGTTGTTTAAAGTCAAATAATGTGTTGACACGTTGTTGTCTTGTACTTCTTCACCTCTTTTGTCGTGGCGTGATGTCTTCGCCCACTTCTAATTTAGTTAAAGAACATTTAATTAACGTTACTAGTCTTTTAATGTTAGGTTAACGGCTTCAAACTTCGTACCTTCCCAATTACTCTTGTCTCTGAATATTTATCAAATACTACTTAAATTCGTTTAGACTTTAGATCACATAAAATGCTAACGTGTATTTTATGATGAAGGTGACAAGTTAAGATGATAGAATGGTTTGGACCACTTAACTATTAGCAAATAGACATGGTCCGAGCTCAAAAGTGAGTTTTGAGTATATTAAGATTTTTCATGTTTTTTTTTCTCTGGACAACAACTTTTTTCACACCACTACTTATTTCACAATATATTTCACTAATAGCTCTAGCGAGATTTGAACTCGCAACCCTTAGGTTAGTGAGCAGCTCATGTACCACTAGACCAAAAGCCTTGTTATTTATTATGGTTTATTATATTTGTACTTTATATTAGTTGTTCAATAACATTTCCAACAAAAACTAACAAGAAACTAATGTTTTAATCCACCGGCGTCTCACGTTGACATGCATAGAATTACGTAGGGGTTGCTATACGGTCAACGTATAGCGTCATGATAAATGTGATAAGTTACGGTGAAAGAAAAATTTTCAACAATTTTTTCTTTTACAAAATCGCGCTATAACAACCTTAAGATAAACTAGCAAGAAGTTAGTCTTTACAAGCTGACGAGTGCCAAAAGAAAGAGGAAAGATATACGAAAATCGGAAAATGTGAAAAAGGTGTGGAATTGTGCAAAGGTATTATTGGGGGCAACCCGACTCTAAAAAAGGTCATTTGGATCATGCTAGTGAGTTTTCACCAAAGATAATGAAACCAGGCAGGCCCAATTGTATAAAGAACGAGCATTAACTTAAGCACTAACCAATGCCATAAGCAGTAAGCAGTAGCATAGTTTATTTTAAATAAATCCTCAATTGTGTTAACTTGCAAATTGAAAGGATTCGATTCGGAACGGTAGACCTATCATTACGAATGGATTTGGACTAAATAAAATTGAATACCATCATGACTTATGATACGACCCGGTTAGGGGTTGTATCGGGATAGGGCACCACTTCAAGCGGGCGCGAGCTCCTTAAGAAGAAGATTGGAGAACTAGAATATTATTGACTTTAAACTTGATTGATTCATTCATAATAATGATTCGGTATATATAACCGAATAACCCTAGCTTGTAAAACAAGTCAAACATAAAGATATATCTAAACAATAACTCTTTCCTAATACGACTCAAAGACATATCCTAAATAAATATAAAATGACATAAAGCCCGGGGCGTATCATTCCCCACTCCTTCGAAATCACCTTGTCCTCAAGGTGTGGTCTTGAAAAAAATTTCTTGATTCCGGAATCCCATATCATAATCCCAATCTTAGTCCTATCTTCCACTCCCGTAGTTCTCATGCCTTCCGCTACGACAACCAACACCTTTTTCCTCTTCCGCCTTCCACTACCTTGGACATAACACAACACCATTCTTCTATCTTCCGCAACCCATGCCATAACACTCCCCACTCCTTCAAAAATCACCTTGCCCTCAAGGTGATACGAAAAATATATAGATTGAGAGTTCGCTAATTCCTCACTTAAATTCAAATTTATTTCATCCAAACCACTATCAAATTCACCACCTCTATCCTTAAGTGTCGATATCACTCTACTCAACTCATCCTCGACAACCTTAAGCACTTCGCCACCACCCACAACCTCTTCAACTCCAATATACTCATCAGCATTCAATGACTCTTCAGCCGCTTTAGGTGAAGCAAATTCACACTCTAATAGTAGAATGACATCTATTTTCTTTTCAACGATATGCTCTTTCTCTTCCCTTGCAATTGTCTCAAAACGAACATCGGTGATACGAGCTTTGAAGAAGTCTTCTCCCAAAGTTAAAGGATTGGACCTCAAAAATTCCCAAATATCTAGGTTCGCGAAGCGTGTTTCCGCCACACGGGTCAATGAAAAAGCTTCGTCTAAAGTTTTGGGATTTGACCATAGGAGTAAACATTGTAGATCCAGTTTAAGTCCGGAGATATAAAACGATATAAGTAAAGATTCAGATATCCCCGTTACTCGATTTGCAAGTACCACAAACTCACTCTGATATTCAGCCACGTTACCCATTTGCAAGAGCTTAGATAGTGCATCTCGATCGCTACTGCCCGATGCCATGAACAATATCTCGAAGAAGAAAAAAAAATTCTGATGAACAGTAACTCGTGAACAGTAGCCGTGAATAGTGATCGATGAACAGTACTCTTGAATGAATAGTGCTGGTGAACAGTGTTCGATGAACAGTTTTTTTTTTTTTTTTTTTTTTGGAAGATTGGAACCCTAATCAAAAACCCTCTCAACGAGAGCTCTCAATGAAAGCACCAATTGATACGACCCGGTTAGGGGTTGTATCGGGATAGGGCACCACTTCAAGCGGGCGCGAGCTCCTTAAGAAGAAGATTGGAGAACTAGAATATTATTGACTTTAAACTTGATTGAATTATTCATAATAATGATTCGGTATATATAACCGAATAACCCTAGCTTGTAAAACAAGCCAAACATAAAGATATATCTAAACAATGACAGTTTCCTAATACGACACAAACACATATCCTAAATAAATGTAACATGACATAAAGCTCGGGGCGTATCAACTTACCAAAGCAGTGTTTCACCAGCGATCATAAATCCATGTTATAGAACGATAACACCATCAACAAACGATCCAATATGATAATATGTGGACTTTGTCTATAAGATTACTCGGCTTTTGTTTTGATATGTTGAAAGGAGACTGCATTTATATATTCACAGTGACCATATAGCTGCTTGCACAACCACATCAAAATGACTTCGGCATTATTCTCAAAAGTTCAGTCGTCTGTAACAAAGTTACAGCTGAAATGCAACCAACATTGAAGCAACTGATCTTGCAAACTTGCTACCATATATTAACTGCAACGGATCCTTGGATAAATTTGTCTAGTCATTTTCTACTCGTTGCTTAATTATATATAACACATCTAACTATTCGCAATTCTACACCTTGTCTTTGTTTGCGGCATAAAAGCAAGTAACTAATTCGGTTGGCTAGCAAACTTCAAAACATGATCTGATTTTGAAACCAAAGTCGGTTTTGAAACCTGATTTGTAAAACTCAGCCCTTTGTACATTAACTAACAAAAACAAATGGAGTTCCAAGAATAATGCAAAAGTTCACTATAAACATAATATTAGCCAACCACAGGATTAACCTTGTTACACAAACAACACCCATAACAAAAGATCCACACCAACAATCAAACACCAAAAAAAAAAAAGGGAAATAAACTGTGGGGGTATAGTCATGTATTTACAGCAAGAAAGTTACCCCCCACATATTTCAAAGGACAAGTACTAAAATACCCTTTGTTTCCAACCCAAAACCATTCATACTACACACTCTCAACTCTATCAAACTATTCAAAAAATTCATCTCAGTCCTGTATTAAAGAAGATGTAATTCAAGATTTTAAGATCCATCCGCAGGTTTCTGTGCACCCATGAGGCTTTTTGTTAGCCAAATTGCTGTTTCTCTTGAAGAAACCGTCTCTTCACCAAACGGTTTCAAAACAGCAGCAAGCTCTTCAAGTTTCTCTTGTTTTAGCAACCGTGCACATAACTCAAGTAAAGACTCTAATGCATTGGCTCTTTGTTGAGTCTCGTTTAGCCATTCAGTCTTGCTGTCAGTATCATTTGATGGGGTTGGTGTGGTTACCAACGGCTCGTTAACGGGTTCAACTATTTCTGCTTGCTTATTGTCCAGTTCTTGGTCACTGGGTTTGACTGGTTTGACGTCAACACTTTTAGGCTGTTCCGTATCAACCTCGCAGATAACCATTTGAGTCAATATGTTTTCTTCATCTAGAAGTTCACCTAGCTCACTTAAAGACTCCACAAAATTATCTTTTATCTCTTTTTCGGTAAGAACCTGGTTTTCAGTGAGTTGAGGACTTGTTTCTTCTTGTTCTCCATTAGAAAGATTTAACGAGCTCGACTTTGTGCTGATTTTTTGTACTACAGAATCTGAATTTTCTGGCCCATCACCGTTACTAACTGTCGTTGTCTCACAACTTGTTTCCCCGCTGTCATTACAATAACTTGTGGGGTCCACCCTTTTGGTCTCTAGATTTGTTTCTTCTTCCGCAATAGCAAATATGGGATTGTTATGTAAACTTCTAACAGGCATGTTAGTACTACATTTATCTTCATGTTTTATTACCTGTACTTTCTGCCTTAGAACTTGTACATCTCTCTCTTGTGTGTCTTTTACATCATGCAGTTTCATGGGTGAATGTTTTTTTGGGGTTCTGTCATTCGGAGTTTTGCCATTCGGACTACTCGGAGGTTTCACGGGGAGAAAAACGGAAGACGGGTTGTGACACTTGAGGAGGTACGGTTGTAAGTGTGGATGTCTTAAAAGTTCTGCAGCCTATTGATTTTAAATGAAACGAACATTAGATCAAATCCAAAACTTATATAAGTTTGCACGAGGCTATTTGAGTTTTGACTTACAGTGGGTCTATGTTCTGGACTTTTCCTTAACATGGTTTTTATTATCTGTTTCCTGAAACATTAATGGAAAGTTTTAGTGTTTTGACTAACAACAATTCGAAAACTAAGCAGTTTTGCTATTTAGTACAAGATTATACTTACAATGTTGAGGAATACACGATGGGGAGAGGAGAAATGGTGGATCTGTTTATCTTGTTAATAAGTCCGGACATATCCTGCAGAGCGGAAACATTAAATTTTAAAGATACGCTTCAAGAGGTCAAAAATCAAAATAAAGGTACTTGCTGATAAAGGGAATATAGGTTAATTTTACTTGAAAACCTTAACAATAAACTATTGCAACTTTCAATGGATCACAGGAGCTGAACTGAATTTTTTAAGTCATAAAAATTTATAACTAGAAATTCCAAAGTGAAGGAAGATTGAATCTTGTTTCCGAATAAAAGTAATCTCATTAAATATGGCACAACTTAGAGGTGACAATTTTTACCCCTTTACATATGAACGGGACGACTCAGGTTATGCATTATTTGTAATGGCTCTTACATGTAAAATCAGAAAACGTTGGCCAAAAATGGACGGTCAAAGGTCTTTGAGTCTATCAAAGTGTACTTAAATTCATCAGACCTCCAAAATCATGTTATAGAAATAGTAGACTGCTACTGCAATGATAAAACTTATGCAATCATATTTGATACGCCAACTAATAATAACAAAATTCCAAATTTCTGGAGAAAAGTGTTCCACGTTACCTAAAACAACCAGACGCATCTTGACAAGAGCTTTTTTTGACCCATTAGTCCATTACCCATCCCCGTCCATTGTTCAATCTCTATGGTGTAATTAAATAATACAAGTTGATGATTGTGTAGGAATAATGTATAATGAATAACTTAAATAGAACTTACAGGAGC
>JARVZY010010095.1:0-26451 GCA_030686995.1 Artemisia argyi | reverse complement strand
GTGATATTATAACTGCTAACGACATATAAGGTTATATATTCCGATATTAACATTTTTTCTTATTTTAAATACAGATGATGAAGATGATTCTGAAATTGAATACATGTTACTTTATAAGATCCAAATGGAAAAATGTATGACTAAAGTAAAAGAAGAAACAAAGTCTGCAATATCTTTGATATCTGAGACAATTTGTTACCTTACATGTAGACCTAATTCATTCGACACAACAAATATTTGTCTCTTGTTGAACAATCTTAAAAGTTTAGAAGAAGAGATGCAAGATGTTAAAGATGCAATTATTTGGAAAACTACAATAAGATTTGATATCTTAAATGAAGATAAACAACAGGTATTGTTGAAATATATCTTTACTTTTTTGAGCAGATAAATGAATATTTGATTGTTCTTGTTAATTTTTTGATTGTTATTGTTAAATATTTTTTGAACAGTTACATGAAACTTGCCTCGACAAGGTTAAACAAATTGTTGATAAAGCTGCTGCAAATCTTCAAGACACTATTCGTTTTTTTTATTTGAAGCCTAAATATGGGGAACTGTATCCGAAAGTTAGCGATATTCTTTCAAAGATAAGTAACCAAATTTCTGATATTAGAGATCCATATTTCATGACATTTGAAGAGATAGAAATACTTAACAAGGCTGCATCAGAATTCGAAGAAAGAAATAAAAAAGCTAAAATTATTTGACTGATGGAACAATTAGAAGTTATTGAAATTTTGTTGTGTTATTGAAATTCAGTTACCTGTTATTAAACTATTATGTTATTTTACATATTTTTTAATGTTAATGTTACTATGTTATTGTTTATTTGAAATGTTTACTATGTTATTGTTACTATTATAATGTTGCAGTTACTTTATAATTTGTTAATTTTATAATTGTTGTAAACTAACATTTTTGTCTGACATTAATAATTGATTTTTTAAACATCTGGTGTATAATAAAAATTAATAAACTTATTCTGATACTAAATAATTAATAAACTTATTCCGATACTAAATAATTAATAAACTTATTCTGATACTAAAAATTAATAAACTTATTCCGATACTAAAAATTAATAAACTTATTTCGATAATAAAATATTAATAAACTTGTTCCGATACTAAAAATTAATAAACTTATAATTGTTGTAAACTAAGATTTTTTCTGACATTAATAATTGATTTTTGAAAGTTCTGATGTATAATAAACATTAATAAACTTATTACGATACTAAAAAATTAATAAACTTATAGTAAAACGTATAGAATAAGATAGTGCAAAGTTAGTACGATATTAAAAAAAAATACTGCGATATTTAATAAATAAAAAATTAACTATATAAGATATAGAGAATAAACTATATTCTTACTGTCATATTTAATAAATAGAAATTAATAAACTTATTCCGATAGTAAAAAATTAATAAACTTATTCCGATACAATAAACTTATTCCGATACTAAAAAATTAATAAATTAACTTTTGATTTTTTGTTTGAAATGTATACCCACATAAGGATAAGCCTCTTGTCAGATTGTCAGATTGACAGGTATAGAAGTGAAAATTAATTAACTTTTGATTTTTTTATGTCAAATACATTATTGTTATTTAATGTAACGGTTGAAAAGTAATTAATTGTATGGGAAGTGTAACCAATAATTAACTCTACGCGTTTGGTTAACGAAAAGTTTTTGTTTTTTTTTCTATATATATGTCTGTGTAAATCCACTTTCATAATAATTCTTATTTTTTTTCACTTCTTTTGTATTTTTCTCTCATCAAAATAACAAAGAAAATGGAAAATTATTTTAGAACCCCTAATCTAGAGAGGTTGAAAGACTCCGCTTGTTCTGACGACCTGCTAAAGGCTTTTAAGTTTTTTTTTTAAGCAACAGATGTTGGAGTTACAGGGTTTCATTAATAAGATTGAGGAAGATTGTCAACAACTGAGAAAGCAGATTGAAAAGCAAGAAGAGTATCTTGGTGAATTGGAGATCTCCAATGAAGATGCAACCTTGATTATCAATATAATTAATGATACTTTGAAAAAGGAGCGTTCTAGGCTTGACGATTTGGAAAAACTGCTGGTTAAGGTGCGTAATGATATGTTTGATAAGAAGCGAGAGGTCGCCTATATTAAGCAGGAGATGAAGAAGGATCAAGACTTGTCCCTTTAGGTTTTTATTAGTTTTGTCTTATTTTAATTTTCTCAGTTTATGTATGTCCAAATTTTGAATTATAAAATATGTAATGGACTTGTATTGAAATGAAGTTAAGTTTTTATCATCTATATAATTTTAACTAATATGTTATTTTATATATTCTAATGTTAATGTTACTATCTTATTCTTAATTTGAAATATTAATTTTATTATTGTTATAAACTCAGATTTTTTTCTGACATTAATAATTGTTTTTTCAAACTTCTGATGTATAATAAAATTTAAAACTTATTCCGATAGTAAAAAATTTGACAAATTATAAATACGGAGGTTACGATAATAAAAATTAATAAACTTATTTTGATACAAAAATAATATTCTTTGACAAACATTCTGACAAATTAATAAACTTATTCCGATACTAAAATATTAATAAACTTATTCCAACTCTTAAAATTAATAAAATTATTCCGATAGTAAAATATTAATAAAGTTATTCCGATATTAAAAAATTTAAATCCAAATAAGGATAACGTTCTTGTCAGATTGACAGTTGTTTATTAACAAATACTAATTTAGTTAAGATTATTAATATAAATAAGTAAAAAATTACTGCGATATTTAATAAAATAAAAAATTAACAATATAAGATATACAGCATAAACAATATTCTTACTGAAATATTTAATAAATAAAAATTAATAAAATTGATAATAAAAATTAATATAGTAATAATTAATAAAATTAATAAACTTAATCCGATACAAAAAAATTAATAAACTTATTGCGATACTAAAAAATTTATACCCACATAAGGATAAGGTTCTTGTCTATTAGGAAATACTAGTTTATTTAATATTATTAATATAAATAAGTAAAATGTATAGAATAAGATACTGCAAAGTTACTGCGATATTAAAAAAATTACTACGATATTTAATAAACTTATTGCGATACTAAAAATTTTATACCCACATAAGGATAACGTTCTTGTATATAAGGAAATACTAGTTTATTTAATATTATTAATATAAATAAGTAATACGTATAGAATAAGATACTGCAAAGTTAATGCGATATTAAAAAAATTACTGCAATATTAATGAATAAAAAATTAACAATATAAGATATAGAGCATAAACTATATTCTTACTGTGAAATTTAATAAATAAAAGCTTATATTGAACATATTCATAAAATAAAAAAATTACATATTGAATAAGTTTATATATTGCAGAATAAAAAAAGTTACAATTTTAATGATTCAGCTATAATGTCTTCTTTATATTTGTTAGCATCACTTAACAAAATTTTAACAGCATATAATTTTCTCAGAGTTGCCAATTCATTCTTGCTTCCATTTTCTCTGAAAGTTGATCTCCATTGTTTGTCTTCAATTCCAGAATAGAACTCAAGATGCCTCATAGTAAAAATGCCACAATCTGTTTTATTTTTAGATGTTTGCCGTTCCATTTGAAGTCTTTGAGGAGCACACTTTGATATTTGTTGAGCCTTTGGATGATTTGAAACTTTTAAATAGTGACAAAACAATTTAAACTGAAAAAAAAGTAAACAAATATATATATATATATATATATATATATATATATATATATATATATATATATATATAATAATAATATTACCAAAAAAAACAAAAAAAAAATAAAAATATAATTAAAAAAAAACAAAACAAAAGAAAATGTAAAAAATAAAAATAATATTACCAGATTTTCAGTTGTATTGCCATATATACCAGCACTTTCCTTCAAATTGTCGATAATTACAAACGACAGATTCAAGAGATTGAAGCAATAAACATAGAAATGGTTTTGCCTACAAACTGGGAAGAAAACCTGTAAAAAGTAAATAATAATTAAGATTTAAAAAATATTATCTTAATATAAAATAGTAATATTAACAACTATTAAATTTAAATGATCAAAAAAAAAAAAAAAAAAAAAAAAAAAAAAAAAAAAAAAAAAAAAACTTACTAGATTAACTGCAGATAAATCATTAGAGTTCAGATATTTTTTGCAAGCAAAATTAATTGCATTCAAAAATTCTTCTTGTTTCTTCTTAGTGGAAAGTGTAACTTTTTCTCTTCGAGATGACTGAATAAAATAATAAAACAAACATTAGTTTTAAATTTAATATACAAAAATTAATAATAATAGTTAAAAAATAAAAGAAAAAATAAAATAACATACCATTGCTTGGCTTGTTAAGAATAATCTTAAACCAGATCCAGGTCTTCTACATTTTTCTTGAAAATTCAAAACTATGGCCCAAATGTCTATGATGTTTGATGTTACAAGTTTTGTTTTACTAATGAGATCTTTAAAAAAGCTACGATTAGTAGCACAAAACAAATCTGAGTCAAAAAAATGATCCCTGCAAAAAAAAAATAATAATATTAACGATAAATTAAAAAAATAATGATAATTGGATTCAATGCAAATATATTACGAAAATTTTAATAAAATTATAAAGAAGAAAACTTACGCAAGATTGCTGTTGTTCTTTTTTTTTTTATTAACTCTAACACAGACTTTTCGATCTTATTAAATTTGGTTAGAATATCAACTTTTCGAACATTGAATGGCGACTTCAAAACATCAATAGGATTCCTTTCTCTATTTACTCTATGCCTTAAGTCTTCATTGTTTTCTTTACAAACATTTACCTGGAGAAAAAGAAATTAAAAAAAAAATAAAAAAATATTTTTGAATTATTTCAAAAAGTACAACTAATTTACTAACATGTTTGCTTAAATTTTGAAGAGTTTCAGCTCCATTCCTCATCTGTAATTCAAAATAACATTTATTGTATGAAAAAAATATGAATTAAATTGTAGAATCAAAAATTAAACTTTCATTATTTTGATAATATTATTAGTGAATGTTAATACCTTGTTTAGATCTTCTTCAGACTCTTCTTCAATATATTGAATATCTTCTGATTCATAAGCATCGTCTTCTTCAAAAACATCTTCTTCACTTGACATACTCCCAGGAACAAAATTTATAGGCTCCGGACATTGAATTAAATCCTATAAGAATAACAAATAAGATAAACTAACATATTAATTTAGAATGCTTAGTAAGGTTTATATTAAACACTTACTTGAGGATTACTTAATTTATTTAATGCTGCTGCAAGCATTAGCTGAAAATATAGGTATAAAATTCTTATTTAGAAAAAGTTTAAACATTGTATTAAAATTTCATACTATGTGACAGAATAATTAAATACCGTTTTATTCTGGTCTTGAGGAGATTCGGCAAAATTGTTTAGATCTGAAAGCTCATCATCTATCATGTCGTTCCCATCTGTCAGATAAAGTAACTTGACATTATTCCCATCTCTTTCTGAACTTTGTTGTTTCTGAAAATTTAAAACCACGCTTGGAAAATATATTTAAAAAAATAATAATAATAGAAAAAAAAAAAAATTACCAATCAGAAAAAACATAATTACCTCCGAATTATTGATTTGATAATTCATTGCATCTCTCATGACCTTGTAAAACTCTGGATGTTTAGAAAGAGTTTTTTTTTTTAAATGTAACGCTCTCAAAACTCTTTCTTTGAATGGTGCGTTTTGTTCGGTAACACAAAGCTTATAAAACACAACCATATTAAGTAGCCGCAGATTAGTCACATTAGAAGAAGACTGAAAACTTGGTTTTCCATCTTTTGTCAAGAAACAAAGACCTTCAGTTGGTTCTTTGCAATACTTAAGATCTTCAAAAATGACTCCATCTGGCACTTGCTCATCTCCATGTAATAGCTCTTTGCAAATCTTAAAAAAAAAACTTTTGGTTTTCTGGGTCTTTGAATGGCATTAAACCGATATCTGGTATGGTTCATCCACTGAGATCTCGTTCATTATTTTGGCTTTTGTTAACAGTTTTTGAACTACATTAATGGCCTTCCTCTTCATATCGGCATTTAAACTTCTGCATTTATGAATACAAAGCATAAACTCTTCCCATTCTTCAAATCCTAAGTAATGAAGTTCATGAGCTAAAATTTTATGCTTCGTTCCGTCATCTAGTGTTAATAAGAATGATGTTTGTATCTGATCAACTTCTTCACAATCAACACTGCAGATTTTTTTATAAGCATACTTCCTTCGATGCTTGCATTCCTTCAAATAATGACCCATTTTCTTTATTTCTGATAAAAGCATGTTATTGTACAATTCATCCTTTTGTCTTTCTTTTATTTCAGAAAGAGGAAGATTATATTTCAAAGAATCTTCTTCATAAATTCTGCTTTTTTTGGCTTCTGTACCTTCTTCTTCAAACTCATCTGGGTATTCTGAAATCCAAGCTTTTGCAGACTCAAACATCTTTCGTTGGTGTTTGTTGATTTCATGAAGAAGGATCTTAGTTATGTATCTATTCCTCAAAACATCCATCTGAATTCGATGACGTGAATCTTCTTCATCAAAAATCCCAATATCCCAGTTTTCATCATCAAATTCATAAAGCTCCATATGAAGCATGGCATATAAACCACAGTTAATCTTGTCTTTCTTTGTTCTCCATTTAAAATTAAGCACTTTTGCTTCACTTTGATGAAACCAATTTTCTGGAATTGCATAATTACGCTTGAGCAAGAAGTCACAAAACAGACATTGCTGTTCACAAAAAATTAAATTAATAGGCTATAACATGATTGTTAAAAAGATATATATTATTTAAAAAATATCAAAAGATATGCATAAAAAACAAAAAAACTTACCACAAAATCAAAAACTTTTTGGTATTTTCCTTCATATGGAGCACCTGATTCAAGGTTGTCCAAAATGACAGCAAAACCAGCCCTTATGTTGAAAACTATAACGTAAAAATGTTCATACACAAGTATTGGAAAGAACACCTATTTGATAAATATAAAGCTAGTCAAAATTATGAATAGTAAAGTAATAAAATTCGGATAGAGTAGTAAATTTACCAATTCTATATATTTGAAACTAAATTCTTGTCCAAAAGCATCAAACTGATCTTTTACAGAATTAAAAAACTCTGTTTCTTTTTGGGCACGATCTTTTTCATATTCATCCATGTCTTTTGGCTGTTAAAAAAGATATATATGTATATATATATAAGTACATAAATGATAAGAAAAAATAGAATAAAAATAAAAAATAACACATATATAGATATATTAAATTATTAACATAAATTGAAGTTTAACTTACAATAACTATAGTTTTGAAGAAATATCTAATCGCTGAGCTATTCTCCTGTGTTAATCTTTCTTCAAAATTCAGGATATTCACAAAGTTATCTATAACTTCAAGCTCAATATATGTTTCAGAGGCAAGTGATAGGATATGAAGATTGAGAATAGGTTTGTCTTCTCCAAATTGGAATATCTTCTCCCTAACAAGTAAAAAATGTAAAAGTATGATTAACAAAACAAAAATTGAAAATGATAAATAATTCAGGTTAATAGCAAAAAAGTTATGATATCTTACATAACATTTTCTTCAGCAGCTTTTTGAAGAATGATTTTTGGAAATAAACACTCAGCTTGTGATTCATATTCTGCTTTTGTATCCACTTGCTTGTTCATATATGGAGATTCAAAATGAATGGATGTTTTCGCTTTCCTTTTTAGCATCTTTTCTTTTTGATCCTTGACGAAATCATCTTTGCTTGAAAGCTGGAAAGAATTTAAACAGAAATTATAAAGAATTTAAGATGAATCTTATTCCATAATTGTAAAAATAAATATATGATTCAAACCTGGATCTCTGTAACATTTTCTTCTTTAACACATTCTGCAGTTTCAGATTCATCTTCAGTTAAAACTTTATCATTTATCTGATTCATAAGACCTCTCAATAATCAAATTGACTAAAAAAGAGAGTATATCCGGCATACGTTCAACAAATTGCTGCAAATGATTTCTGTTAGAAGATGATATATGTAAATTTTGAAAGTAATGAAAAAAAACGTATGGAGCTACCTGACTAAATGGAATAAAACAATTACTCATCTTTATTTAAAAAATATATAAAGAATTATGAATGTAATTTTATTTTGGTATGTAACTCAGATACATTAAATTATTAGTGTTTTTCAGGATCTCATTCAGCATCATATGATGATATGATGTATAAACATTTTATTTTAATGTTTATGGTGTAATCTGATATAAATTTGTTCACTTACTTTAAAGTACTCAGAAACTAGTAAATAACAATAAACTTTTTATGGTTTCAGATGATGGTTTCAGTTTGTAAATTACAAATGCTGAATAGAAAATATCAAACAAACCAAAATATGGTTTAATATGCTGGGTTTAGTTTGTGGATTACACATACTGGTTTAAGTTTACCCATTAGAGTTTATAGTATAATCTGAAATAAGATAGTTGTAATCCATAAATTTTCAGCGGAGAGAGATTTATGAAGTTTCATTATTCTTTATTTTCTTTCAGCAGAAAGATTTTGTAATTTTTTCCAGCATACTCATTATTATTTTATAGTGGAGTATTTAAGATGTATTTTATTGTTTAATAGTATTTCAGAGATTTGATGGATGTGATGTTTAGAGGAAGTGTGTACGCCGCCTGTTTGCTTACTTGACCCCTATTTTTTTTTCTTTTTTTTTTCTTTTTTTTTTTTCATTTTTAATTTAATTACTCATCTTTATTTAAAATAGGTTTAATACGATATTAATATATATATTTGTTATGTCAAACAAATAACGGCCACGTGTAAAGAACACAAATGTCTCATAGTAAATATTAAATATCACAATACAATTTATAAATTAATATCGTAATACCTAACAGAATACGAAGTTACAAACCTTAAATAATAACTATCGTAATACCTACCATAAAAGAGATATTAATATCGGAATAACAATTTATATCGTAATAACAAATTATACAGTATAATAATAATTAAATCAGAACAACAATTTATATAATAATAATTATGTAGATATGCTTATGTAAAAAATAACAACTTTAATAAAAAAATCTGTAATTCAGAACAATAAAATTAAATAACATAAATTACTTTCAATTATTCAAACTTATCAATCAGTATCCTCCTCAGAATTAAAATTAAATACACCATCATCCTCCTGAGAGTTAGCTTTACTTGATTATCCCTTAGTTTTCCTCCCTTTTTGATTCGCCTTCTTAATGCCTTTCTTAGGAGCCAGTTTTTTTCCTATTTGAATTGTTGGGACAATTCCTGAAATCATGATCTGTTTTTGTTTTACAGATTCTGCAATTTCTCAAATTTTTTCCACCTTCTTTTGCAGATTTAATTCTGACATCATTATTAGAAGGTTTATACCTATGAACACTAATTCCACCTTTGTTTTTCCCAATATCAGGAGGAAAAGCTTCAAGAACATCAGGTTTAGGAACTCCAATCATAGATGATATACTTTGCTGTTTACTTGCTGAAGTCTGAGGCACATTTGATGATTCTAAACCGGATTCATAAAGACTCAATTGATCAAGAAATTGACTTAGTTTATCTTCATCGTATCCACATTGATTGATTATAGCATTCACTTTTGAATAAATATTCAAAATACAAGAACCAGAAGATCCACTTGATTTATAAGAAGAACCAATTGGAGGTAAAACAACATCTTCTTTTCTCCAACGCCTTAACAGATATTGCTTTGGAATCTTCTTAACACCATTTGCTCTAAGAGTATAAAAGGCATGACGACATAACAAACCACGTCTTTCAAAATGCAGGCAACTGCATTTAACAGAATGAGTTTCTTCATAATAGTCAACCTGAAAAAAAAAGTAAATAAAAAATATATAAAATATTTTTAACAGAACGAGTTTCTTGATAATATTTATTGAATTAAAAAAATTGAAATCTAATACCTTAAACTCTCCAAACCACTCTTTATCAGTGTCTTTAACATAACCCAAATTTCTCGTAGAACCAGTACAAGAATCTACAGAAGCAACGATCTCAATCTGAATAACATAAAATGCCTCAAGTGTGTAAAAATCTGCAGCTTGTGCTTCAACTAATTGTCTGGTTTTCAATGATGGCTTACCAGTTCTTGTATTATTATCAAGAACACGTTGAATATTTCTTTGCTGATCTAAAGCACTTTCATAACGAAAAAGAAAATGAACTAGAGTAGAACTCCAATTAGAATTATGACCAAAAAAATAGTTTTCACTTTCAGATCTTGACGTAGTTTTCATTAAACCACTCATTGGAATATCTCTAAAATAAGCAGGAATCCAACTCTCTTTAATATTAAACATATCATTTAACCATTTATGCTCATCTAAATGATATTCAGCCAATAAAGAATTCCATTTTTCAACAAATTCATCAGGTTCGTCGCTTTCCCTCCATACAATACGACATAGACGCTTTTTGAATCCTTCTTCTTCACATATTTCAGAACCAATCTACAAAAAAAATAAAAGGAAAATAATTTATATAAAAAATAATTGTTTAATATTAAAAATAATTCTTACAATATATATGTATAAAAAAAAAAGAAAAAAATATATATTATATATATAAATATCTATACCTTTGTAGGAAGTTTATTCATTATATGCCACATGCAAAGACGATGTTTAGCAGTTTTAAAAATATTAGGTATTGCAATTAACGTTGAAGGATCTTGATCTGTTAAAACAAGATACAGCTCCTTAGTATAATATTTAACAAAAGCTTGTAGTAGCCACTCATATGAAACAACATCTTCTTTCGAAAGCAAACCAGCACCGAATATTACACATTTTTGATGATTATCAACACCCGTAAAAGGAACAAACACCATATTGTACCTACAAAAAAATATACATATATAAATATATATATTTATAAAAAAAAAAAAAAAAAAAAAAAAAAAAAAAAAAAAAAACCTTACATATTAGTTTTGAACGTAGCATCGAAAGACAGAACATCACCAAAAGCTTCATAATTCCTTTTACTTGTATCATCAGACCAAAACAAACAACTTAATTGACCCGCAGTATTAGTCTTAAACTCAAATGAATTTTTTTTTATCTCTTTCCTTTAAAACACTAAACTTATCAATTATCATTTGGGCATCATATTTACCAATATAATTGTAAATATCACGACTCATATTCTTGAAATCAATCTTTGTTGCAACAACTTTCTCATATCCACCCTAAAGCTCAGCAATAAAATTGAACGACATACAAGGACCAATGTTCAAATTTGAAGCTCTAATAGCAAAATACTGATGCGCCAAACTCATAGACCTGTGAGACTTTTGCAAATGTCTATCTTCAAAAGTAAAAAAACCATGATTGTGCTCTTCCACAAAGTTTTTAACTTTATATTGTTCACCAGATTTAACAATATAAAGTCTAGCTTTGCAATTTGTCCTAAAATCAAATCTTTTTCTCTTAACTGACTTAGCGTTACAATCTTGTTTTAAACTATCAAATTCTTCAACTTTAACTTTTTTAATCCCTTCTTTACTGCAAAGAAATTCCTTATTAAGAATAACACCTCTTGCTTTACTTTCATGCCCTCTACGAACAATAAAACTAGCTTCATCAGCATAATTTTTGTACACCCTGTAAGCATCTTCAACACTATTAAACAAACTACCTTCTGCTGGTACAACTGCTTTAACAACAACAGGTTTAATTAATTTTGTAGTTAAGCTAAAAAAATCTGGCGAATTTACTTCCTCATTGTCTTCTAAATTATCATGAGGAGATAAATTTACAGCTTCAACAACATCATTACTTGCAGAATTCTGCATCATAGAATAACCTAAAAAAAAATAAAGTCAAAAAGTGACTTGATAATAAAATAATATTACACAATTAAGTAAAAAAAATATAACAGTTCATACAACTTATAACTATAATAATATCAAAATTCATCTAACAATTCCATATCACAGTACATCCAGTTAATACATACCGTACTATATAACAATATAAATGCCACAAATCAATTGCACAATTGACTCATAATAACTATTATATATAAATATCCTAATACCTATCAGAATACAAACCATACATCTCAAATATCATAAAATACCAACCATAAAAGAGATATTAATATTAATATATATATTTGTTATGTAAAACAAATAAAACCCACCAGTCAAGAATACAAAAACTCATAATAAACAATAAATATCACAATAGCATTTAAAAATTAATATCGTAATACCTACCATAAAAGAAATAATAATATAAGAATAAAATTCAAAAATGCAGAATAACAAAACGACATTAATATATAAATTTGTTATGTCAAACAGATAAAGGCCACGTGTCAAAAACAAATTTATCTACAATAAAAACAATTAATATCACAACACCATACATATATTTTAATATCGTAATACATATCATATACAATACTTATATTTTAATATCGTAATACATATCATATAAGAAAAACAATATCACAATACCAAACTTATATTTTAATATCGTAATACATATCATATAAGAAAAACAATATCACAATACCATACTTATATATTAATATCGTAATACATATCAAATAACAAAAACAATATCACAATACCATACTTATATTTTAATATCGTAATACATATCATACTTATATTTTAATATCGTAATACATATCATATAACAAAAACAATATCACAATACAATACTTATATTTTAATATCGTAATACATATCATATAACAAAAACAATATTCATAATAGATTAATATCACAATACCATACTTATATTTTAATATCGTAATACATATCATATATTAATATCAAAATACCATTCTTATATATTAATATCACAATATCTACCATATAAAAAAATTAATTTGAAAATGCAGAATAAGAATCTTAAAATGCAGAATATCAAGAAGATAGCTTATAAAAAATACCTTCAACACGGTTTTTTGATAAAAAATTATCCGATAGATCATGACCAATACCAGAATACTGATCAGGTAAATCCATTCGATAATAAAAAATAAATAAATATAGTTGCAAAAAATAAGGAAAGAAAATATTCAAATAATAATAAAAAAGATAAGGAGATATTAACGGGCGAAGATTTGACCCGTATTTTCTAAATATAATAATTACGAGAATGCCACTTCGTGTTATATAATTATATCTAATCACAGCCGCTGATGGGAAAAGATCAACGGCCCATACGCATCCGTACGTCCGCACTAAAAAGTTTCATCCGCACGTGATCCTTTGCCTATATATATATATATATATATATATATATATATATATATATATATATATATATATATATATATATATATATATATATATATATATATATTGAACAAAGATTTCATAGAAGAAAATTGATAAGAACGAGGATCTTTGCTCCGTTGTTGAGTTTTACGTGAAAAAAATTATGTTATTCTAATATCTCATTTAAATCACTTTTAAATTTTACTTATACAACATTTTAAATATATACAAATAAATTTAAGTAATAAACTAATAATAGTAAATTATTTGGCAAATACATTAAAAGTTACTTTTTTACTCAGAAAGCAAAATCCCGCTAATTTAGTTAACTTAAAACTAATTAACTACAAATATATAAAGTTATAAGTATTAATGTAAAACTTATAAAGAAAAATATAGAAAAAGATATTATTATATTTTGAAATTTGAGATGGTTTTTGTAATGTTAGGTAAATCACATGCACTATTTATCTAACTTTTCACTTAGGGATGGTTTTTATTAAGTGGGGTAACTTTCACGGACTCTTTATATTTCTTTTCACTTCATAAATAGTCTCTAAATTTAACTCGAGGAATTTCTTTGTAATAGCAAAATTAACCTCAGTGACGTTTTCACTGTTTTCTCTAAGACTGTTTGCATAATTAACTGCAAACCACGAGGACTATTTGTATACTTTTCCCATAAAGAATTACCGTTCATTGAACAATAATTTCCTCTTAAAAATTTAAAATTATTAATATTTAAAATAGAGTAAATTGCAAAAATCGTCCCTAATGTTTGGCCCGTTTGCATGTTTCGTCCCATACATTTCGAAACTGCAAGGATCGTCCCTAAAGTTAACCTTTGGGGCATATATCGTCCTTTTTGAGCATATATCATCCCAAATATTTTGAAATGTTAGGGACGAAACATGCACACAGACCAAACTTTTGGGACGATGCATGCAAATCGGCCAAACTTTAGGGACGATCTTTGCAGTTTCGAAATGTGTGGGACGAAACATGCAAATTGGCCAAACTTTAGGGACGATTTTTGCAATTTACTCTTTAAAATAAGTAACTTATTTGTTTAACCGTATATACAAAAATAAAATTAAAGCAAAGTATCAATTTGAAATATAGATATTTGTGCAAAAAAAAAATTGAAATATAGATAGGAGAAGTGAGAAAATAGCTTAATAATTGTGCATACCAACAAATCCAAGGTTTTAATAGTAATAGACTAAGGGCCCGTTTGGTTTGTAGATGGGTTTAGGATTAAAATTTGAAATTAGATTAAGGGCCCGTTTGGTTTGAATGCAAAATTTGCTGTGAGGATAGGATTAGTAGATGATGAGGGGTGGTTAGGATTTGATTTGATCACTTCAATTATTATGTTTGGTTTCTTATGGGTTTGAAAATTATCACAATAAATTTTGTTTGGTTTATTATTTTAAGACGTGAGTGAGAGCAGATACAAATATAAAAAAAATCCCAACATAACATATAACAGGTAGATAATGAGGCAAGATTTCAAAATTATATTATCAGTAAAAATCTCGAAGGGTAATACAATACTACATAACATACTGGGTAATTTTTCTAAGATGACACCCAAACTAAAACTAATATTGAAACAAGAAACGACTGTACAAATTGATTTACAACAAAACACCCTTCAACACTATGAGCAGTAGCACCTAACAGAAAGACCACACCAAAAGATTGATCAGGAGAAGTGGTATTCCACATTAAACTTAGTAGCCTCCTAAACACTAGCAAAATATGATGATGAAACAGTCTAATATAAAGCCCAAGACCGCACGCAACCAACAAAAATAGCCATGCCATCTAGTAAAAACGTCAAGTATTTGATCCTTCTCTCCAACTATTGAACATTTGATACACTAAATCATTTCTGAAGTTGGACCATTCATTTGTTGGATTAATATGTGTTAAATAATCGTCATCTCCCAGCGATTCTTCATCTTCAGGCACATCTTCTTCAGCTTGTTCAAGCTCTAGTGGATCAACACTCATGTACTTCCTTATTAGATTGTATAGAAGACAACAAGCAAGAAAAATGCGGATTTGAGTACCTATTGGGAAAAACGAAGGGGAAGCTAATATCTTCCAATGCCCTTTTAGCAAACCAAAACATCTTTCAATCACATTTCTAGCCTTTGAATGTTTCATGTTAAAATATTCTTCGGCACTTTGTGGTTGTTGACCATGAAACTCGTTAAGATGATATCGTTCACCTCGAAAGGGGGCTAGGAATCCATGAGCATTGCAATATCCAGCATCCACCAGATAATAACAACCTTTAAATTTGAACAATACATAAACTTCATTAGTCCGAGTGCACACTAAAAACATTGAAAAAGATAGGGATGTTGTGACAATTATACCTTGAGGAATTTTTAGTCCATCGTCCCTACTTATGGCATCCCTTAACACAAGACCATCATGCGCCGAGCCCTCCCAACCGGGTAAAACATATATGAATTGCATATTTGGACAACAAACACCTAACACATTTGTTGCTATGTTTGATTTTCTAGTCCGATACCTTGGTTTCTGATCCGATGGAGGTGTGACTCTAATTGAAGTCCCGTCTAAAGCACCTAGACAACCCTTTAATTTTCATATTCGCTAATTAATAATGATCAAAGAATTAATATTGTACATGAACTATATTATAGATTTAATTAAATCAAACAAAAGTTTCCTTAAAAGATCCCCAACGACTGCTTTCACAATCTTCTGTAATAGGCTGCGGCTTTTGAAGCAATACCTCGTGCAATTTTAAGATGGCTAATAGACATCGATTAAATTTTCGACTAATAGTTTCTCCACTTCTTAAAAAAGTAAGCTAATCGTTCTATTTTTTTGTGATGAGCCAATACATATAAGAAAAGAGCAACTATTTCTTCTAATGTCATGTTTCTTGTACCTTTTAAACCTCCAATATCTCTTACCATCTCGCACAATGTTACAAAAGTACCTTTGTCCGTCCGAAGCTGACTGACACAAACAATGTCTTATTCTTTTGTTAGCCTATTTAACCAAATCATTCTCTCGAGCCTTGTTTGTTCTACTTTTTTTGAGAGGCCTTGTTATACTGATACGGAACAATGATAAACGACACCAGGTCATGAATACTACATTAAACACACTAACAAGTGAATTCATAATCTCGACCATACGAAGGACATTGCGTTACTTGCTACTGATGGGGCTACGTGTCATTTTCTTCTACAAAAAAAAAATATGCAAAAAAGTCATTTTCTTTTAACATTATAGATGAGATTCTCTTAAAGATTTCTAGCCACCTATTGTTGTCAAATAACACCACGTTGTTTATAAACATGGCATCACAAAATAACTAACAATCTCAAGTAATTACACACATACCCATAGTTAATGCATTGCCATGTTAGTTCAGCTATAAGATTATGTGTCCACTGATTTATTACAAGTCCATGATTGTTAATAAGATAGATGTCAAAACACAATGCTACAACACAAAGTTTTTATCAAAGGGCTATTAACAGAATACATAAGAAGATTAAAGTTTAAGTGACAACATCAAAATATAACAATCATATATCTCTTATCCAGAAACAAAACATTGCACACAAAATTAAAAGCAAAAACAAAGATAATTTAATTTCATCAAAAGTTAAAACCTAGTTTTAATTCATCCACTAATTTATTTTGATATACGCTCGAAAATAATCAATCCACAAAAATAAAAATTAGGGCTTTAAGTGATTACCTGTTAATTGATAAAATTATAATGGTGGAATCATGAAGAACTATTGATGGGATTTTGATCAAGAAGAAAAAAGAAGAGTATAGGAGATGATATTGTATGAGAGAGAAAGAAAATAGTCACTGTGAAAAAGGTAGGTGGGATAAAGTTGTAAACCATGCTTGCCGGGGATTGTGAAAAGTAAAAAATCTGAGTCTCAGTCCTATATTTAAAATCCACCCCTTCAAACCAAATAGCTTTTATCAAGTCCGTATTTTATCCCAAGCCCAAAACCCACTAAACAAACGGACCCTAAGATTTGGATTTTAGATTAGGATTAGATTTAATATAGGTTTATATTAAATGAGGAGATAGAAGAATTGAATAAAAAAATGTAATTTTATAATAAGAAGAAAAAAAGAAATAAAGAGAAAGAAGAGATGAGTGTAGGATGGGCACATAGAAAGTTGAAATATGTAGAAAAGTAAGGGGTAACATGGGGTTTGAGGATGGTAGAGTTTAGAGGTTTGAACCCCAATTTTAAAACCCATAATTAATACCAAACGAAGGTTTTAATCCTTCTTTGAGTCCAAACCCATAAAAAACCACATACCAAACAGGCCCTAAATTGCAAAAATCGTTCCTATGGACTGTCCAAATTGCACGTGTAGTCCCATAGGAATCCAAGGTTTTTAATAGTGGGATGCTTTCGGTCATTTTCCGTCCCTAACCAAAAGCGAAACAACTAAGGTAATGTTTGCTTCATGGTTTTTGCATTGTTGGCTTAGGTTGAGATCCAAAATTGTTTGTTTGGTTTAAAAGTGTGGGCCCAAAAGTTGGGTTGAAATGTTGAATGCCATATGTATGCTATCTACGAATCTACTCAATGAAAGCAGGTTTACAAATGGGTCCTGCTATATGCACCGAGATTTGACCAAGTCAAATGTATTGGAAACTGAAACATGAATAATTTTATTGGATAAAACAAACATTGATAAAACAAAAAGTACTTTTCATATGTACAAATAATTATTACTTACATTATTTCTTCTTTCTCTCTAAAAAAACTCATTAAATTTCAAACAACCCACATAACATCACAAGATTCACAACAACCGTCATTTTTCTTCCAGCCACCATCGGTGAGCATCATAAATCACAACAACAAAAAAACACCCGGCCACCACCAGCCCATATCTAAAAGATCAAAAACGTAATCCCTTACAACTCTAAGGTTCAAACAAATCAAAATGAAGGCAACCGTCGTTGTCAATCACCGCCGGTGACCCCACCGGTCGCAACCTACCACCGGACACATACACCACCAAACACAACCACGCTATCTTATATCTTATATGTAAGACACAATCATCGTTGTCCCCGAAGAATCTTAAGGCGGTTGTGACATGTGATGGTTGGGGTGTGAGGTGGTGGGTGACTAATGTTTATTAGAGAGGAGGTGATGTTTGTGTTTGAGAAGGAAAGAAAAAATGAGTATCTGGATAAGCTTTAAAAAAGTTAGTGTTATTTGAATTGATCTTTGTTTGATTTATATATTTTGGGTTTTTTTTGATTTCATGTTGTAGTTCGATTTGTATAGTTTGTAAAAAAATTGGGAGGAATGTGAAGATGAAAAAGGTGATAGAAATGTTGATGACTTCGATGGTGGTAAAAAAAAGTCATCAACATTTCTATCATCTTTTTCATCTTCACCTTCCTCCCATTTTTTTTACACGGGGCAATTGCATATATATCCACTAAAACTTGCATATTTGCATATATACCCAAAACATGCTTAACTTGCATTGTACATCATGCATTGAAAACTTGTATTTTGGGGAAATATGCAAGTTTTTGAGTTTTAGTGGGTATATATGCAATTCTCCCATAAACATTAGTCACCCACCACCTCACACCCCAACCATCACATGTCACAACCGCGCTAAGATTCGTTGGAGACAACGATGATTGTGTCTTACATATAAGATATAAGATAGCGTGGCTGTGTTTGGTGGTGTATGTGTCCGGTGGTAGGTTGTGACTGGTGGGGTCACCAGCGGCGATTGGCAACTACGGTTGCCTTCATTTTGATTTGTTTGAACCTTAGAGTTGTGAGGTATTACGTTTTTGATCTTTTAGATATGGGCTGATGGTGGTCGGGTGTTTTTTTTTTTTTTTTCTGTTGTTGTGATTTATGATGCTCACCGATGGTGGCTGAAAGAAAATGATGGTTGTTGTGAATCTTTTGATGTTATGTGGTTTGTTTGAAATTTAATGAGTTTTTTTAGAGAGAAAGAAGAAATAATGTAAACAATAATTATTTGTACATATGAAAAGTATTTTTTGTTTTATCAATGTTTGCTTTATCTAATAAAATTATTCATGTTTCATTTTCCAATACATTTGACTTGGTCAAATCTAGGTGCATATAGCAGGACCCATTTTTAGAGAGAAAGAAGAAACTGTATTTATTCATTTCAATTTGGCCAGAGAAGCAAAGTAAACCGAAAACCTCCCGCTATACTTCTTTCATAACTGTTACCTATACATGCGATTTAGACAAATGACATGAAAGGTTTTTGCAATTTTACTATTAACAAAAATGTTAAGACGTATAACTTAGAAGTAGGGGTGAGCAAATGGACCGAGAACCGAACCGGAACCGAGAACCGACCTAACCCGAACCGCATTTTAGAACCGCGGTTCGGTTCTCGGTTCTTAGATATTCCAAGTTGCGGTTCTCAGTTCGGTTCGGTTCGGTTCGGTCTGGAACCGCGGGTATCGGTTCCGGAACTGAAGAACCGCAAGATTTTAAAACATACATATACCACACTTAATGTTTCTTAGTTTCACTGGAAATGGTCAACAATTCTATTTTTAGTGCTACTTACATGAGGTTCGATCTAAAATAACATGCATATAATCCCATGCTTTTCATACAAATATTTGATGCTCCATATAATGTATACGAATATTTGCATTGTTATTTTGAAAATTATCTCAGACAAAAAAAAAAGAGATTCTAAAGAATGTTAGACCAGACCAAACAACCAGTACATCTCTATTGGTTTTGTGTTCAAGCGAACAAAACATGCTAATTACATAATTTGTAACATGATTCAATTTTGAAAATATTGGTGGAACCCTTTTTTATTTTTGCTTACACTTAGTATCTTTTGAATAAAACTAAAAGACAGTCTTTGAGCTTGACATTTCAACTGATTGATGCTTTATCCTTAGAGTTTGGATTGTTATAAAGACGGGGGAGGTTGGTTAGTTGAACCGGGTCTATGGTGGGTAGGGTGGCAGTGGTCATTTTGTGTTTTTTTTGTTTTTTTTCTCGTTTTTGTCGTTTTGTGCTTTTTTTTTTTTTTTTTTTTTTTTTTTTTTTTTTTGGTATAGTTTGTGTAATGTTTTTTGTGTTTGTATTTTGTTTGTGTAATATTTTGTGTTTGTATTTTTTGTGTTTGTATTTTGTTTGTGTAATGTTTTTTTTTTGTTTATTTGTTATGTTTTACGTTAAACGTTACCACATTAAACGATTATAACAACAAATGTTATCATTCAATTAAACAACAACGTTAACACATTATTTAAAAAAACAACAACATCACGAATAAACAACGTTAACACATTATTTAAAAACAACAACATCTACGAACAACAACGTTAACATATTATTTAAAAACAACAACATTTACGACATATGAAGATTATTCATATCATTTAAAAGATCATGTAGCCTTGCACCCGACTGACAAGCGTGATCCTCAGGATTCCTTGCCAATTCTAACTCCATCTCCAACGTCTTTATTCTTGTCTTCACCAGCTTGATCTCATTATCTTTAGCAACGCACTCATTATCTTTAGCAACGTAGTTTGAGCACTGCGTTGAAGATGAGGCTCGACTAAAGTACCGTCTTTCAAATTCATCTTTCCAACTGAAGTATCGACACCCATAGTCAGTTGTACCTGGCTGTTACATGTTAAGAAAATAATAAGAAATGTATTTTTAACACACAAATTATTTAAACCCCTAAGCAAACGTATAATTATTTACCACTGAAAGAGGACATGCATAATACAGTCGGCCCCGACTACCTTCTTTCGTGGATTTCCGTTCTATAATAAATCCTCTATTACATCGACACCAGAAAGGATTTCCTTGGCCCACCTGACAAAAGAATTTGCATAAATCAGTAATCAATCATTTACAACATAAAACACGTATCATTTACAATGTTATTATTAATTTAAATATAAACAGTAATCAATCATTTACAACATAAATCAGTAATCAATCACTATGTTTATAATTATTTACAACATGAATCATTAATCAATTATTTACAACATGAATCATTCACTATGTTTATAATTATTTACAACATGAATCATTTACAACATTAATCATTTACAACATTAATCATTTACAATGTTTTGTATGTATATATTATTTACTAATTTGGTAGTCGATGCATATATAATGATTCCCACTCAGATGCAGCTTCGGATCTGTTCCTCCTCCATTGTGGGTGGAGATACGGAAGTGGAGAATGTTCGTCTAGCGTCAGAACAATGAAATAACCTACTTCGTCCCTGATGAGTGCTCAAACACTTATCATTTTTGGTCGAATCTGAACTGCAAAACATACAAAAACACTCAGTAATGCATCAAAATACTGAAAATATTTCAAAATCGTGTTTTATATGTTTTAGATGCAAAATGAGCAAAAACAAATGAAAAACGCACAAAGTTTGCAAAATTGGCAGTTTCAGTCCCCCGACTTTCAAAAATTAACAAAACTAGTCCCTGTGCATTTATTTTGCAAGAAAAGTCAACCCAAGTCCTTTTAAAATAAAAAGTTATCAAAAATAACACTTGGGTAAAAAGTTTTGAGAATTTACACTTTTGGTCCCCGGAGTTTGGAAATTTTACAAAAATGGTCCCCGGGGAATTTAATATTGAACAAACACATTTTGGATCCCTAGGTTATTGAAGTTGTCAATTTTGGTCCTTATGATAACTTTGGGAAAAATTACATTTTCAGTCCCTATGGTTTCAGTTTTTGCAATTTGGTCCTTGTTGTTTACACTTAACCAAACGGACCCTTGTTTAATATTTAGCCCCAAAATAAACAAATAAACCAAACCACCCCCCTAACCCTGATCCAGTGAAATCCCCAGCCCAATCCACCAACCGGCCCACTCCTAAAATAATAAAAATAAACACCCTAGTCAAAGGTCGGTCAACCCTCACCCTCAACCTCACTTTCCCCCCAAAACCAGGATCGATGTCTCCCCCCCCCCCCTCCACCTTTTCACCAAACAAACCTTCCACAATAAATGTATCCAACTACCAAACCAACCCCCCTCCTCTCCATTTAATGCTCTCACCCATCCCACCAAATATTGCCGTTTTATACTTTTGGCGCCAAAAATTCAATCAATGGCTAGGAAGAATTGAAATACAAATTGATGGTGGGGATATGGTCGTGGGTCAACAAGAATACCCTTGGGAATGAAAAGTGCAAAAGGAACACGTGTGGAATATGTGATGGGTTATTTTTGCATCGTATTATATATAGAAGCTTATGTAAGCCTCATATGGCATGTAGGGACTTAGTCTAGTTTAATTTTATGCTTAGTTGTTATTTGTAATCAGATTTTAAATTAATGATAGTTATGTTTTGAGTTAAATTTCTGTTTCAGATTTCAAGTTAAATTCTAGTATTTCAAATTCTTAGTTAAGGTTACTTAATTGTTCTGAGTTATTTATGAGCTCAGAAGTTAAGTTTTAAGGAGCTTTACAAGTCTTTGTATCAATTCCAAACTCAGCTTCATACATTTTCATAAGTAAAAAAAAAAAAAAAAAATTATAAACAAAGAAAATTTAAAGTCAGTATTCAAGGAGTTTTGAAGCTTGAAGCAGTGGTAATGGGTGATTTTGGAATGTGCATGGTTTAGAAGTCTCAGGGAGACAGTAGGTTAAGGTTTAGAAGTCCCATTGTTAGTTTGAGTACAAGGCTCAATGTAAGTCTCTTTTCATATTTTTATTATTATTGTTTTTATTTTGATCTCAGTAGTATAAGTTATTATTAGTTGATGAAATATGCTTGTTTAGGTTCAACATAAGTGGTTATAAGTTCTATATTCAAGTTTCATGGTTCAAAATTGTTAGTTGCCTCACAAAATCCTCAAATCAGTCCTTGTAAGGGTGTTTGGATTTAGGTATCTATCTTAGCATTTGAGCTTGTTAGTGGTTACAACCTGTTGAGACATCCTTCTCAGGTTCAAGTTACCCCATTTAAAGCCTTACATTGGCATTTTTCAAACCAAAGTCAAAAAATCAAAGAACCATCCCCCAACAGTTAACTGTTGGGAGATTTTGTTCCCAATTGGACCATTTCAATCCCATACTAGGTAATCTAGCCTAAAATAACTTTGTTTTATCATAATACACCCTTATCAGTCATTAGATTCAAGTTAAAACTCAAATAAGTCAACTTTCAAAGATTTCATCAAAAGTCAAAATGTTACATTTCAGATTTTTACAAAACTTCAAGCAATTGTTTGGAATTTTGTGTTAGCTTTTATGGGTTGAATCTTGTTTCTAATTGTTGTCTAGCAGCTCAAATTTTATGTCCTAGCCTCTTTTTATTTTTGGGATTTTTTGTGTGGGCCCCACAACCCTCCAAAGAGGGCTGCAAGGCTGCTGTGTACCCTGTGCAGCAGAACCACCATCCACCACCACCACTTGGTGGTGGTTTTCTGGCCACCATGGTGGTCCACAGCCCCCTATTTTTGTTCCTTTCAACTCACCCCATGGTAGGCTCTTGGTTTTGACCTAAAAACCATTGGGCCCCACTTAATTTAGCACTCCTTTTCTGTCCCAAGTTTCAGTTTAGATTGCTAGTTCCAAGTGCTTATTTGTGGCTTAATAGCTTATTCTGTGGGACTTTTTGGTTTCTACTTGCTCATACATGTGCACTTATCTTATTTAGACCTGATTCATCCAGAGTGGGTCCCACCTAAGCTGATTTAAGCTCAATTTCCATTTTGGTCAACAGAAGTCAACTGTTGACCCAATAAGCACTTCAAGTGCTTATTTCTGATTTCCTAGAAAGTTGTTTTTATAAAAAGTTTTTGTTTTTAGTTATAAAATAGTTTTCTAAAATAAAAATCCAGAAAAAAACAAAGTAATTTTAAGTGATAGTTTCTATTTAATTTTATTTAAATTTTATTTTTCATTTTTAGATTTTAATTAAGTACTTGTCATTTTTATATTTTTCTTAAATTCCTATTATATTAAATTATTTATAGTAATTTTCTCAAATTTTTATTTCATCATTTAGTATTTATTAGAATTAATTTTAGTTTTATTAATTATTAATTAATATTAAGTTTAAAATAGCATAATTAGTTTTTATTAAGTAAAACCTAGTTTTAATATTTTTTATAGCTTTTATATGTTATAAAATAATTTTAGAAATTTTTCTTAGAGTTTTTACTGTTCATTTGCTAATTTTTATAATTTAAAATAGTTTATTTAGTAATTAGTAATTAATTAATATAAAAACCACAAAAAGACAAAAACACTTATTTTTATTTTTAAAAGTTATTTTTAGTTATTTTATAATTTTAAAAATTTTATTTTCACCTTTTTAGTATTTAAATAATATTGTAGTGTATTTTTAATAAGTATTAAATAGTTTTTAATTAATATTAAATAATTAATTAGTGTAAAAATTGATTTTAATTTTCTAAAAATTTTCTTTTATGTATTAGTTTGTAAAAAAGTCATTTTCACCCCCTGGGGGTTTTCAGATTTCAATTTTTACGTTTTATCTAGTACGTTTACGTTTTATTTAAACGTAACGTACGCGTTTTTAAGTTTTAAACGTTTCTGGGTTTTCAAACTTTCCCGTCTTAGTTAGATAGCTTGTTTAAGCTATTTCATTGTAGATTCCTGTGTTCAATCAATCACAAACCCTTTTTCTCATCCAAATTCACCCGATCACTGAACCGTTTCATAACCATCACACCTCGTCGGGACTTAACGACCCGGGGAAACCTTATACTTCCGCGGAGCATTGATCTAGGCTATTTGAATTTGTTGACCATACCTTGGTCAATATAAGTTAGGTGGTTGAGGCTCAATCAGTCCCCCACACGGGCTATCACAAGGGGGTCAGTTCTTTGTGAGAAGTCTGGACCACTGAGAAGCGGAAAACAAATATTCCAACCCCGCAAAGATATAAATGCAACGGGTCGTCTAATCAATTCTGCAATAACCAACCCCGTGTTGGGCATTTCCATGTAGCGATCAGGCGGTGCATTTCCATCTCCGAACCAGTCTATTGTACGGCGAATATCGTTAAAACCATCTTGCCCCCACAAACCCATGTAAACCTGCCAATTTAGGTCCATATGTTGCAATAACATCTGCCTAACTTGGCGCCAATAATGTTGTTGTTCCCAAACACCATGGGCAACGCACCGAAACCCACAATTTCCGTCACCCACCACATTATATATACTGGTTATGTATGGATGCCAAAGGACTGGAAGCATACCCATAAGCATTTCGCTTACTGCATCTCCATCGTACAACCTGTGTCTTATTTTTTGTTGATCACTAGGACCCGTGAAAGAACTATGTCGGGCAGGTTCTTTGTTGAAGTTCGGGACTTTCGTAGATCTTGTAGCGGTGCTTCTTCGGTGAGCTACAATTGGTACTTCATTCAAGTCCGGGAAATCATTCAAGTCCGGGACTTGTGAAGCCTTGCCCTTTTGGTCCTTTGCGCTCGGACGTCCACGGGTATTTTTCTTGACAGCAGGTTCTTGTGTGCCAACAGATTCAGGTTGGGTTATCTCTTTCAACTTCGTTATCATATTTTTTTTGACAAACGGCGATGCTTTGCTAACCATATCCGTGAATTGTCGAATGTCATTTTGAAACGAAGCATCATCATCATCATCATCATCATCATCATCTTCAGGCGGTGGCCTATTGTTAATAGGCCACGGAACAGACAGTGTTCTCCAGAAAATAGGAATTGATTCGAGTGGAATGGGGAGTTCTGAATTCAATAAAAGTGACTTATATAAGTTACTGCTATTAATAAGAAAAACAACTTGATAGTTATAAATTTAATATACTTACCATGACAACTGTAGATATACATCATATGAAAGCATGGTAGTCCGTATATTGCATTCAACTTATGGCAACATTAGTCTGGGGTGATCCGCCGTCGGAGTTCTTTGAACATCAGATCACAAGCACGATGGGAAACTTTATACCGCAATTCTTGAAATAGTGGT
>JARVZY010010094.1:0-17622 GCA_030686995.1 Artemisia argyi | reverse complement strand
GTTTGTGGCGATTATCCGCATAACTCTTTTGACGATCTCTCGCAGCCTTAAGTCTTTTTTTAATCCGAAAGACTATATCTGTAGTCTCTTGTACCAATTCAGGTCCAATTAACTGACTCATCCCAACCTCTGCCCATAACACCGGTGATCTACATTTCCTTCCGTACAACATCTTGAACGGTGCACATCTAATACTCGAATGATAGCTGTTATTATAAGAAAACTCAGCCAAAGGCAAATGAGTATCCCAACTTCCTCCAAAATCAATAACACAACCACGAAGCAAATCCTCCAATGTCTGAATCATTCACTCACTTTGTCCATCGGTCTGTGGATGATAAGCAGTACTCATATCCAACCGTATATTCAAAGCCTTTTGCAATGACTTCCAGAACCGCGAAGTGAACCTACTATCCCGATTTGAAATGATAGATACAGGCACACCATGCCTTGCCACAATCTCATTTATATAGATCCTTGCCAACTTCTCCATCTTGTAATCCTCACGAATGGCCAGAAAATGTGCAGGCTTCGTCAATCTGTCCACAATAACCCATATCGTGTCATGTCCATTACTTGTGCGAGGCAATTTAGTAATGAAATCCATAGTTATATTATCCCACTTCCATTCAGGAATTGGCGGCTGCTGCAACAATCTAGAGGGTTTTTGATGTTCAGCCTTAACCTTCAAACAAGTTAAACATCGACTAACATACTCAGCTATCTCCCTCTTCATTCCCGGCCACCAATAAGCATCTCTAAGATCATAGTACATCTTATCAGACCCTGGATGAATCGAGTATCTCGTCTTATGAGCCTCATCCATGATCACCTTTCTCACATCTCCCACTAGTGGAACCCATATTCGATCTAAGAAATATAGTCTACCATCTTCCTTCCTTTCCATCTGCTGATCTAAACCACGCAACATTTCAGCCACAAGGTTCTCATCCTTGAGAGCCTCCTCTTGTGCTGCCAATATCTTACTCTTAATTCCTGACTGCAATGTTATGCTCATAGCTCGCACACGTCTTGGCTTAATTCTTTCTTTTCTACTCAACGCATCGGCCACTACATTCGCTTTTCCAGGATGATAACGAATGTCGTTGTCGTAATCACTTAACAGCTCCATCCATCTTCTTTGACGCATATTCAACTCCTTATAATTAAAAATATGCTGAAGACTCTTATGATCAGTATAGACCGTACTCTTCGTACCATACAAATAATGTCTCCAATTCTTGAGCGCAAATACCACCGCACCAAGCTCTAGCTCGTGAGTGGTATAATTCTTCTCATGAACCTTGAGTTGTCATGATGCATAAGCTATCACCTTCCCCCTTTGCATTAACACACATCCAAAACCTTGATTCGACGCATCACAATATACCACAAAATCATCTGGCCCGTCAGGTAACGTCAAAATAGGTGCATTACACAAACTATCCTTTAGTGTCTGAAAAGCCACTTCTTGCTCCCCTCCCCACTCATACTTTTTATTCTTCTGAGTCAACATAGTGAGAGGCTTAGCAATCTTTGAAAAATTTGCTATAAATCTCCTGTAGTATCCTGCCAGTCCTAAGAAAGAGCGTATCTCAGAAGGTGTCGTAGGAACCTTCCAATTCTTGACCGCTTCTATCTTGCTAGGATCTACCTGCATATCTTCACTATTCACTATATGACCAAGAAATTGCACCTCTTGTAGCCAAAATTCACATTTAGAGAACTTAGCGTACAATCTATCATTCTCCAACAAACCAAGTATTAACCTCAGGTGTTCCCCATGCTCTTCCTTCGACTTGGAGTAAATCAGAATGTCGTCAATGAACACAATTACAAATTTATCCAAATAGGGCCTACACACACGATTCACCAAATCCATAAATACCGCTGGTGCATTAGTCAACCCAAATGGCATAACCGTAAATTCAAAGTGTCCACAATGGGTTCTAAATCTGTCTTGGGAATGTCCTCCTCATGCACTCTTAACTGATGATAACCAGATCGCAGATCTATCTTTGAGAAAAATCTAGCACCCTGCAACTGGTCGAAAAGATCATCAATTCTAGGTAAAGGATACCGATTCTTCACCGTCAACTTATTCAACTCTCGGTAATCAATACACATTCTAAATGAACCATCTTTTTTCTTAACGAACAAAACATGCGCTCCCCACGGGGAATGACTAGGTCGAATAAACCCCTTATCTTGAAGTTCTTTCAACTGTGCAGCCAACTCCTGCATCTCCGTAGGTGCCAATCGAAAAAGAGCTTTCGCTACCGGCGTCGCTCCAGGAATTAACTCAATACGAAACTCCACCTACCGTATCGGTGGTAATCCGGACAAATCCTCAGGAAAAACGCCCGAAAACTCACACACTACTGGAATATCCCCCACTTTGAGTTCTCTAGACTTCGCACGCATAAGGGATTTCGAATTCTTCTCCACGCTTTCTCCTCGTACTCGCAGCACACCACCACCCTCTAATGGAATTCGAACCACCTTTTCATGGCTTATTACTTCAGCTTTATGCCTAGCCAACCAATCCATCCCTATTACCACATCAAAGCTACCATGTCCTAAGGGTATTAAGTCAATCTTAAACGCAACACCCTCTAACACGATAACACACTCACGAATAACCTTATCAACTTCTATTTCTATACCACTAGCTATTTCAATCAAAATACTAGGTCTAAGTTCACTAAACTCAACACCCAATATTCTAGCAAATTCAGTAGTAGCAAAACAATAATTCGCACCCGTATCAAATAACGTAGTAGCATAATGACCATTGAGAGAGAACGTACCAGTAATAACGTTCGGGTCTTGGCGCGCCTCGCTTGCATTCATTGTAAATCCCTTTCCCTTAGCTGCATTTCTATTAAACCCTTGTCCTTGTCCTCCTTCAATAGCCAGCTGATTCCCAGGCCGTCCAAACATTCCAACAAGTTCGGGACACCCGTTACGCAGATGATCAGTACTACCATACTCATAGCATGCCCTGCGATTAACCCCTGTGTCAACCGAGTTGATTGGAGTCGCTTGAGTAATCACCGCACGGCAGTCCCTAGCAAAGTGTCCAGGTTTGCCACACCTAAAACACACACGACATGGAGTGTTCTCGAGATGATAGTAACCACACTTAACACATCTAGGGGCATTACCCATATACCCCCTCTTCTCATTATTACCAGTCATAGCCATAGAAACTGTTCCCACATAACCTGCTGCCATCATAGGATCCGTTGCTACAAACCCCTTGCCTTTTCTTGCTTTCTTATTGTCACCACTAAAACCAGCTGTCTTAGTAGTATCAACCTCCTCTCGCTTCTTCTCTCCCGACTTTGCCAGTGTTCCACTCCTAACCGCTTCATCTGTCAGTGCCCAAGCCTTTTGAATAGCACTTAGAAGCGTTGTCGGCTCAGTCGCCCTAACCATCGAGCGAATCTATGGAACCAATCCACGGATATACCTCTCAATACGCTTTGATTCAGGAGTTACTAGATGAGGAACCATCCTAGCTAACTCATGAAACCTATCAGTGTACCCCATATGATTAGCTCCAACCATAGTATGTTTCCACAACTCTTCTTCCAATTTCTGCATCTCATTGACTGGGCAAAACTCCTCCACCATTAAGGCTTTGAAGTCCTCCCAAGTCATACCCAAAGTCGCAACTCGTCCCCTAGCCTGAAGTTGCGTGTTCCACCAAGTCAACGCCTTGTTAACCAAAGAACTAACCGCATACTTAACTTTCTGGACCTCACTACATCCACTTATATCCATCACAGACTCCATTTTCTCTATCCATCGAGTGAGTGCAATTGCACCACCCTTTCCATCAAATTCCTTAGGCTTACAGGCCATGAACTCCTTGTAAGTACACCTATTATTTCCGCCTCCTCCACTTCCAGCACCATCAGGATGAGCTCCACTGCCTAACTGCTCACTCAATTGAGTCACAAGTTCAGGCATTAAAGCTTCTAGCTGCTGATTGATCATTTGCTGAAAGATAGGGTTGCTATCCCCAATAATAGGTGTCGACTTCTTCGGTGTTCGGTAAGCTCCACTCATAGGTGACTTAGTGATAGGTCGTCTTGGTTTCCTTGGCGCCATTTCCTAAACACGCAGGACAATAGAACCATTAGAGACCATTCACGAGATTCCACAATCTCCATAATCCTACTCAATCATCCACCTCCCATCACATGAGACACTCTCAATCATATAACCAAGTAAACTCAACTCTACCACACGTAAGCATATCGCCATTGATTCAATGTAACATTGGCTGTAGGTCCACATATGTCGTGATACATTTATAATTGTGTTGGCCACCCACAATTTTAAATGTATCCTTCCACATGTGTACTTACTTCCAAAGCCACACCTAACAATAGTAACATCTTATAACAAATAGCACGCAGTCAATACTAACCAAAATATACTCCCATAATACACATAATATACACACCAAAATATCCAAACTCGCCCAAGGCTTCTCATTAAAACACGGGATAAATCCCAAAAATCCGAAGGAATTCACATTCCAACATACAATCAGCGTTAAAACAACTCAACAAAACCATAAAACATTAAAAACATAACATTGAAAACAAGTCGTACGCAGTTCGAGACCTATCTAAGACCTAAAACGGTGTACGCGCAGTGGACTCCAAGTCCGAATCCACTTTCTCCTCCTCGCTCGCCTATCCATTCTTATTTCCATGATTCTGTGGTAGAGGATGTCTTGCAAAATCATCTTCACGATCTCTTAACTCTTCATCTATCCTATCCACAAAATCATACAATCCTCGGGGTCTAGCCCAAACTACCCCATCATCTTCTAGAAACTGAGGACACCTGCACGGGTACTTGGTGGTGAAACCTTCCTTATCAGCTACCTTTGTCTCATATCTCTCCACCATTTCCCCATTCACATTCTCGAGTTTCAGCTTCTCTTCAATCACACATGGTACCATGCTAGCGGGGACCAATATCCTCCTGTTGGTTCTCTTCATCTTCCCAACTCTCTTACGTCCCTTAGCAACTACAGTGGCCCAACGAAGCGTCTTTCACGCAAGAGGTGCCATTCTATAAATGACACGCACACGATGCTAAGTACAGGGCTCGATAGACGTTCAAAAACTCGGTAAAATAACTCATAATTTAGGAAAATAAACATGTAAAGATATTACACTTACACATAGGTCCTAAATGCAACTATATGAGGGACTCCTAAGCTATAGTCTAGGTTAAACCACCTAATTCTCTATAACCAAGGCTCTGATACCAATCTGTCACACCCCGCCATGGCGGAAACGCGCGGGTGTAACTTCATGGATATCATCACAACACCTGGTGTCAACATAGAGAACAACTACATGCACATAAATAGAGCATTGTACCAACACATAGTGTAGTAACAATACCCCAAGATAATTAACCAAAAAAAAATCCAAAAGGTATCTTCAATAGATATGAAAGTACCAAACAGAAAATATAAATGTATCAAAACCAAATCCAAATAAAGTCAATCCCAAAACATAAGTAAGGTCTTCATATGCAACTAAGTCTCGTCTAATTGCCGCCCTCAACTTTGGCCTTAGAATGTTCACCTGAAAATGATGCTTAAAATGTCAACATAACGTTGGTGAGATTCATAGGTTTAAGACTCAAACACACTAGGCAACCAAAATCACTGTGATTATAAAATATAGCTGGACATATAATTATAGTTATCATATAAGCTACATGTATCATAAGGTAACATCACACATAAGGCAACCATCGAGCGGAACGTGCCCACCGATCCAAATTCACAACATACCAGGCCGGAACGTGACCCCCGCTCCAAATAATGGGTAAATTAATACCCTCCGATAGGACCACACAGAAAAATAGTGAGTAGGGCTGCTACTCTCCAATTAGGTCGTATGCACGAGTAACAGGATAAGCACCCTCCCAATTGGACCACACAGAATCACACATCATATCATTACCTTTCACATATAGCATAAATACGATAACATTAAAAGTCCGAGCTTTTTAACACACATACACATAATCACAGTAATTCAAATCATTTAAGATAAGCATCATTCCCATCCCAAGTTTAAAACAAGGTAAAAATATGGGACTATGAACTCACCTTAAACTCCGCAGCTTCCACAAAAACAACTCACAATCTATAGCACACAAAAATAATGCACATTACAAAAGGTCAAGCTAAAGGCTACAACCCATGTAATACACATATGATGGATGTCTAAGACTCAAATGACCCACCATGGATCTCCTAGACACCACACTAACCACTACCATAACTTAATACTTACTAAATCCCTTGCACTCTTAAAATCAGAAAATGCAGAATTTTTGGGTACATTCGCCCACATAAAATCACGACAAATAAAGCTCAAAAACTCACACCAAAAATTCACCATGGTCTCTCATAAGCATAGAAGCTAATCCCAGAAGGCCATGAACCAATAACACACAAAATACTCAAAAGAAATTCAAACTTGTCAACTACTCAAATTAGGATCTGAACGCACACCAAAAAGTTTTGATTTTCATAAAATACTTCCACAAGTTTTTATCGCGAATCTTGTTCGTGGTAGTCTAATACAACCTAATACTTAACTATTTCAGAAGGCCTAGTCAAAATACCACTTTTACAACCAGATAACACCCTCAAACTTTTACCCAAAATCTGTCCCGGTTTGACATCTTTGACACCTTAACAAAGAAAAATCAAAAGACCGACTTCCCGACCTTAAAATCGATCGTGGCTGGACTTTTTGGAAAACTCTTTCATTATACTTCAATTTAGACCTAAAATTCGTGACTTAACTCTTCACCATTTGTTATTTACACTCATATCTTTACAACCATAGTTTTCTATCCAAACCCTAACACATTATCTAACGCGTTTAACACTCAATTCCCTTAACCATTAAACATATTATTGACATCTAATCATCCTAACATGTTTTACTTCACTAATTTACAGAAGTATATAAACCCTAGATTCCATAATATTAAATATTACATGAATCATAACAATAATTAATTAATTACACGTAAGAGTTAAAGATTTTACCTTGATTTCTTGATTATTGCTAGACAACTATGAAAACCTAATTTTTTTCTTCTTGTTCCTCCCTTGTGTCGACTTTAATTGCAGGAAAAAGGGGTAGGGAGGTTTTGATTTTGTATTTATAATTATATTGGATAACCCTTTAGGCTTAGAGTTGTATTTGCTATAAAATTTGGTTTCCTTTTTTCACTTTATCCCCATAATCGGCCGCCCCCCCTTAATTATATTTATTTTTTTATTTATTTATTACACTCAAAACCTCATACTTTTCATATTTTTTGTATTCCCATAACAAAACCTAACGTCTTTCGCGATAAACCTTAATTTTATGACAAACCGGAAAATATTCATTTTCAAAATAAAGTTTTCAAAAAAATAGATTTTCACACACTCCATAAGCATTTCTTCACAAAAACAACATTCCCGTAACTTACTAACGCTCAATAACTTGAACGAAGACTCGTTACGCAAAACCTCAAAACGCCAAATATACACAAGTCATTTCTACACCACATGGGTGATCAAAATGAACTTCCCCAAAATCAACATCATCAAAAATCACAATAACAACCACAACGCGAAGAGATTTAGTGCTAACCCAAATACTAATCACACTATAACACACAATAACACACATATACCCATATAACTACTCAAACCACACCAAACAAAGTTAGATTAACTCGAGGCTAAAAGTCTAACTAACCTGCTAAAATCGCGGTTGTTACAGCTATTCAGCTGAGTCTACTATCTAATTTGATTGTGGTCATAAAGTAAGTTTCCATGTTGTGTAAAGTAAATGAGCATTGGTGTATGTAGTGCATGATGTTATAAATAAAGGGCCGTGAAAGATGAGGCCTCTTGGTCCTAACAATGCATTACTAGAAGGATAGGTTGGTTTCTTAACAAGGGTGTGGGTTCCCTGATTGATGCTGCTGGCCCTCTTTATCATCTGAGCATATATAGTGAAGATGTTGCTGCTATGTTTAGTTTAAAGGTATATGGCCTGGAAATGTAGTCAATTGGGTATAGCCCATTTTCAGAGAGTCTGCTTGCATGATGAGGCCTAGTAAGAGATGCCATATTTCATTGTGGATGATGGTTGAATGATTTATGGTGTTCTCTTAACTAGGAAATATAACATGAGGCTATAGTGGGTGATTAGGGTGAACAACGGAAGAATTGGACTGTTTGGATTACATCAATGTAGAGTAAAGCTTCATCAGAGGAATGTTTCTAGTTTGTTTGAGATCTTGTTTTAATATCCGATATGTCAGTTATGTATTTTCAATTTAGTTCTTAATAGTCATATCTGGTATGGGTATTTCCAACCATTCTCTTTATTATTTGTAAATGTTGTTGGCATTAATATATGTTCACCTTTATCACCCAAAAAAAAAACGTCAAATTGCAAACTTCAGCACCGATCCACCATCATCACCGATGCACCATCATCACCAATCCGTCATCATCACCGATCCACCGTAATCGCCGATCTACCATCATCACCGTCAAATCCGTTATCATCACCGTCATATAACCGTAAACATCACTGTCGATCCACATATAACCGTCAAATCCGTCTTCATCACCATCAAATTCATCGCCGCTGTTGCTCCGCCGCATTACACCCCAATTCAAGGTTCTTCAATGGCGGAGGCTAGTGGTGATGGTGGTGCTCATTTTTATTTTTGATTATAATTGAGAGAGAAATGAGATTTTTCAGGTTCGTGTATGTGTGTTTTTTTGGCAGGTTCTGCTTATGATATTTTATAAATTTACCCTAATTCCCTTGATAGTGTAATTGTTTGGTTTAATCCTGGTTGTTAGATCAAAATTAGAGGGAATTAGATGGACGGGTGGGATTGTTTAACCGGTTCTATGACAAAAAAAGGTTCTACACGGATCTTTTGTCTACACAACTATACTCTGATTTTTGGTTTTGAACTATTTTAGCGAGGTGAGATCAATATAGAACTCATATTTGCCATAGAACTAACGAACAAATCATAGCCATCCATTTTTTTTATCTAAATTAATAAACAACCGTTTCCACATTTTTTTAAAACAACATATCTTGCAAATGATAAGTCTTCAAGCTACAAAAAATACACAATCGCGACGAGAATTAAATTATCTTTCTATAGATATGCAATTCTATATACTTTCGACAAACTTTTTTTTTCGACGAACTTTTTTTTTAAAAAAATTTTCGCCCAGAAAAATCATATGTGATTCGTAAAAATCACATATGATTTGATTTTTACAAATCACATATGATTCTTACGAATCATATGTGATTTTTACAAATCACATGTGATTTGTAAAAATCATATATGAATGATTTTTACAAATCACATGTGATTTTTACAAATCACATTTGATTTTTCTGGGCGAAAATTTTGAAAAAAAAAATCGTCGAAAGTATATAAACAATGCATATCTATAGAAAGATAATTTAATTCTCGTCACGATAATATGATTTTTTTCGCGTAACTTTTAAAAAACGGTGAAAGTTGATTTTTTTATTTTGACAAAAAATAATGAATATTAGTTCATTAGTTTTATATGGAAAATATGAGTTGTATTGATATTTTGTTCTATTTTAGCTTTGTTTCGGGTTTGTGGAAGCATTTTGCACAGTTATCATACTATATTATAAAACATGAAGGCCTATTATTAATAGAAATACTTAAAATTAAGCAATACAATTTCTAAAGCTATAAATACAACAAATGTTACTTATAGAAATTCTCCTCATATTTAATTCTAATATACAATTAATACTAACATTAAATACAATAAATAAATCATTATGTACATTAAATATAATTAATTAACTTGTCAATAAATACAATTAATGCACTTATTAAAAAAACCCTTACATAAGAAATACAAATTATCAAACATATTGTACAACCAACTTAAATACAATTCCTGCATTAAATGTCACTAATACAAATAATAAAGCATATTATACAAATATTCAAGTCCGAACGCGCAATGGGCCAAATGGGCTCGAGCCCGAACGGGAAGGGGTCAAACGGGCTCAAGCCCGAACGGACACGAGCTAAACAAAATTTTTGATATCCATAAATTTATTGTCAAAAAGAACAATAAACTAAAATATGTTCACATATTGTACAAACCTAGCAAACTAATAAACAAAAATAAATAAATAAAATAATACAAACTAAGCAAAATTTCATCAAACTTTACTATAAAAACTAATCAGCAAAGATATTGCCAAAAAATGTACAAATAAAATAAATTATTAGTCAAAAAAATTAAATTACAGGGTGCCCGCAGCTACATCGCGCGAGGACCTGCTAGTTTATCTTTAGAGGGAATTGCAAAAATCGTCCCTAAAGTATGGCCAAATTGCACATTTCGTCCCTGAACTTTCGAAAGTGCAAGGATCGTCCCTGTGGGAAACTTTTGGGGCAAAAATCGTCCCTGGCCTACTTCAAATGACTAAAATACCCCTGCCAAACTTTAAGGACGATTTTTGCAATTCTCTCTTTTTCATATTCTTACTCAAATGGTCCCTGTGCTTCGCTGGGCATTACAAATTTAGTCCTAACTTTTTTTTTAATTAATTTATTTAACTATTAATATTAGTATTATTTTTTTATACGATTTCGTCCGTTTTTGTCCGTTTTCTTTCGTTTTTCTTACGTTTTTGTCCGTTTTTCTCACGTTTTTTTCGTTTTCATACGTTTTTGTCCGTTTTTCTCACGTTTTTTTCCGTTTTCATACTTTTTTTTTATCGTTTTTCTTACTTTTTTGTCCGTTTTTCTCACATTTTTTTCGTTTTCATACGTTTTTGTCCGTTTTTCTTACGTTTTTTCCGCTTTCATACGTTTTTGTCCGTTTTTCTCACTTTTTTTTCGTTTTCATACGTTTTTGTTCGTTTTTCTTACGTTTTTGTCCGTTCTTGTTACGTTTTTTTTCGTTTTTATACGTTTTTGTCCGTTTTTCTCACGTTTTTTTGTTTCATACGTTTTTATCAGTTTTTCTTACGTTTTTTCCGTTTTCATACGTTTTTCTTCCATTTTTCCACTTTTTCGTCTGTGTTTACACAGTCCATCACAAACAAAAAAATTCCAAAAAAAATTTCAAAAAAAAAAATTTAGAAAAATAAAATAAAAAAAGGTTTCCGAAAAAAAATTTGAAAAAATGTTTTTGAATTTTAAAATTTCAAAAAACATGTTTTCGAAAAAAAATTTAAATAATTCCAAAATTTTTCTAAATTTGTTTTTAAATATTTCTTCTAAAACATATTTTTTTAAAATATTTTTTCTAAAAAATATTTATTCGATTTTTTAAAAAAGTTGTAGAAAATTTTTTTTGAAAAAAAAAGAAAAAAAAAGTTTTTGAAAAAAAAAATTCGAAAAGAATTTTATTTTTTAAAAGAAAAAATCTTTAGACTTCATCCAAAACGGAAAAAACGTAAAAAGAACGGAGAAAAACGTATGAAAACGGAAAAAACGTAAGAAAAATGGACAAAAACGGACAAAAATGTATGACAGGGGTATTTGAGTAAGAATCTGAAAAAGAGAGTTGCAAAAATCGTCCCTAAAGTTTGGCAGGGGTATTTTAGTCATTTGAAGTAGGCCAGGGACAATTTTTGCCCCATAAGTTTCCCACAGGAACGATCCTTGCACTTTCCAAACTTCAGGGTCGAAACGTGCAATTTGGCCAAACTTTAGGGACGATTTTTGCAATTCTCTCTTATCTTTATTACAAAAAACTGTCCACACATAAACTATGTCCACACATAATAAAACAAAATAAAAAATCCCTGAATATTCATTTATGAAAATATTTCCATTGGAGATCCATGGGCAATTTAGTAATTACACATAGTAAAACCTATACATAAATTATATCCATACATAAACAGGCTAGCTAGCACCACACCATTTTCTTGTCTCTTTTTTGTCATATTTGTGGGGCAACTAAAGCTTGTAACTTTAAGCATCTTCAACCTCTCAAAAATAAAAATAAAAAAAACCAAGTGGGAAGATATTAAAAAGCAAGAAAAAATTAGAGGAATTAAAATCTTAAGAAGGAGGGTTTTTTGCTTTTTCTGGTTGAAGAAAAAGAGTAGCCCAGAAAAACAAAAAATGGCTGCTGAACAAAGTGGAAGTCAAAGTTACACTCACAGCAACAGTTTCAGTGGCTTAATCTCAAAAGAAGATGAAGAAATGTCTAAATCTGCTCTTTCAGCTTTCAAAGAAAAAGAAGAGGAAATTGAAAAGAAGAAACTGGAAGTTAAACAAAGAATTCAAGCTCAGTTGGGTCTTATTGAGCAAGAAACCAAACGTTTAGCTTCTATTCAAGAGGTTTGACTTTGACTTTTTTCAAATTCTGTCATATGGGTTTTTCTGGGTTTTTTGTTTTGGTTTGTGGGTTGTTCTTGGTTTTGCATGTTTTAGGGTTTATTAGGGTTTCTTGTTGTTTTTAGGGTTAATAAATCTTTGTTTTTCTGGAAATTGGAATTATTTGTTAGTTACATGAGTCAGTTTGTGTAAATCTAATGCTTTGATTTTTTATGTACCTTTTCTTCTAAGTTAAGATCTATTTTTTGTTACTTTTTTAAAAAAGAATATATATTAAAAAAAAAAATTGTGTTAGTTACTTTTTGTTAAGTAGATCTATGCCAATATTGCTCTTAGCTACAAGAATTAAGAAATTGATCACCCTAAGATTAGTCTCGCAATGTCTAGTCGGAAACCAGGTGTTAAAAAAACAAAAAATAAAAAAAATAAAAAAATAAATAAATAAAATATATATATATATATATATATATATATATATATATATATATATATATATATATATATATATATATATATATATATATATATATGACCTACAAACAAGAATTGAAGTTTAAATTTTCATTTTTATAAATTACTCTTTTATGATTTAAATTTTGACCCACAATAATAAAATATCTCCATCTTTATACCCTTTTTGCCCTTGAATCGTGCTGCCTCTGTCCCCCATAAAAATCTACTTTTGATTCATAAAACAGATGTTATTATTTTTTAATTCGATCATGTTTTGTATTTTAATGCCTTGTATATGGATTTCACAATTTAAAATAAGTCTTTTTGACAATTGGCACCAAAAAAAGTCTAAATTGATTTGCTGTCTTCTTTTATGATGGAGGGATTTAGTTTTAAAATTTGATCAAGTCTTTTGCAAGTTTGATTTTGAAAGACAAAAAAGTTGTTAAATGAATGATATTAGGGGTGATCATCGGTCGGAAACCGGACCGGACCGGCCAAGACCGGACCGGACCGAAGACCGAGAACCGGAAAACCATAGACCGAGACCGGACCGAATATGGTCGGTCCGGTCTCGGTCCGGTCTCGGTCCGGTCGGTCTTCGGTCGGTCCGGTCCAATTAGGCAAGTTTTTTCGGGTTTTTGGTCGGTCCGGACCGGACCGGACCGGACCGACCGGACCGAGACCGAATTTGGCAAAAAGGCTTAGACCGAGGACCGGACCGAATGTGGTCGGTCCGGTCCGGTCGGTCTCGGTCCGGTCGGTTTTGTCGGTCGGTCCGGTCCGGCCGGTCCGTTTGCTCAGCCCTAAATGATATACAGCCCTTGTTGGGTGGCTTAACTGATCCCACACCTATAATTATACCCACATGCCTTTGGCCTGGTTGTATCAATGTGGCCCACCAACTAAAATGTTGTGGGTAGGGTTGTGCAAAGGTCCAGACTGGAGCAGAAAGAATTGAGACCGGAACCAAACCTAAATCTAAAAACATTGAAACGAAACTTTATAGTGATGATATAGTGTCAAGGTCGGTCCTGAACCGGGACCTGAACCGGACACGATCTCTGTCAAGCGTAATTCTTAACCATATCGAAACTGAACTAGAATGGAACCGAGACTGACAAATGTGGGTTGAGACTGACAAATGTGGGTTGAGACTGACAAATGTGGGTTAATCAGAACATGTGGTGACCCTAATGAGATATAAAGGAACGCTTAATCTTGATTAAAAAAAAAAAAAATACTAGTAATAATTAGGATACTAATTACTGCGGAAAATATGCTCTCAAATGCAATTGCTATTGCTGCCGTTGGAGTTTGAATCCTGGTCAAATATCATGATGATAGTTTCTTTTAGATAGTGTGTTAGGTATTGTGGGCAGTTAATATTGTGAAGTTGTTGCTGGTTTTGTGTATGCATAACTTGTCAATGGTTTTTCTAAATCTAAATATTGGCAATCCGTCAGGAACTTGAAGCATTAACAGATCCAATGAAGAAAGAAGTTTCAGTTGTTCGTAAGAAGATTGATTCTGTCAACAAAGAGTTGAAGCCGCTAGGACAGAACTGCCAGAAGAAGGTAAGTTCAACACAAACTATCATACCATTCTTAATTTTTAAAGGGTAAAACTGTCGTTTTTTACTACTCTTTAGGTTCTCTGGTTGCCCTCTTATCGTCTTTATTGTCCACGTTATAGATAATTTGACACAACAATACTTAAATTTTTAAAAGGTGAAACTGTCTTTTTTTCAGAATAATTTAATTCTCTAGTTTGTCAAATTTCCATCTAATAGTCTTTAATCTCTTCATTCAGACTCCCAGTACTATGCACAGAATGCCAATGGGCATATGGTTTCAAAAACGTTTTACCCTTGATTGTAAATTTGTAATGAAGTTTGACTTAGTTGTTTACCGTAACTAATCCCGTTGATGATTTATGCAGGAGAGGGAGTATAAGGAAGCACTGGACGATTTTAATAATAAGAACAAGGAAAAAGTACAACTAGTTACGAGATTGATGGAGGTTGGTGTTATAATCAGGATCATAAACGGGTACTTTGTATTAAAATAAAAATGACTGACTTGTGGTTTATTTTATGTTGGTTAAGCAGCTGGTGAGCGAAAGTGAGAAGGCGAGGATGAATAAGCTGGATGAGCTGAGCAAGAGCATTGAAACGGTTCAATAAGTTAATAATGATATGCGAAACAATAACAAAAACTGATTATGGTTTACGGTGGGGTTTAATGTGGTAATTAGGTCTGTGTGATGTGGTTGTTATATAGTATATACTGGACATTGGGTGATTTGTTTATTTGATTGGTTGGAATTTGTGTGTTTAGTCTTTTGTTTTTGGTTTGAAAAGTTGTATTTTGGTGATGGTAGGATTGGAAAAGTACCTCTGTAAAAAGAGGTTTGTTTTGGTTTTTTATGCTAATTTTTATTCTTTAAAATCTCTAAAGTGTACTTTGATTTTGAGCAACTCACATTTACAGTGTAAAGCACTTCCTTTAGATCTTTAAATTTACAATTGTTAACTGCATTTTAACCATTATTTGGGCAGTTTAAATGAGAATAACAAATGGATTACATGGAAATAAAGGAATGGCCAAAGATTATCTATGTTGGAAATTAAGAAACTTGATTGCAAACACAAAAGCAAAGAAAAATAAAAGGATCCAACCAACATGTGCTATTGCCACCACCGGAAGGAAGTCGTAATCGTACCCAAAACCCTCTTTAAGGAATCCTTTGACCGTCATGTCACCAGCTCCAGGCACTGCGAACGTGTAATTATCCTCACCTATTTCGCCAGTTATGAGACCGTAGATTGTCCAGCTGAGAGGGTTTGCCCAGTAATACCACCTGCACCATATTGGTATTTGCTGCAATATCCACACAAACTCTATTATTAGTTTCAACTGTTTGTTCATCAACCATGATTAGAATATTAATAGAAATTGCATGTTGGTGAACCTATATTAATAGGGTGTTTGCCAAAATAACATGGTCACTAATAACTATTAATTTCCTTATCTTTTACACATTCATAAGTACGAATAGCTTAAGCGGGTGACATTGGGGTGGCCGGGTGGGGGATTAAGAAATAACATGGAATTCTTTTATATAATTTTAACTAGTAAGGTAACTCGTTAAGAAAGAACGACTTAAAGAATGACATACCGGTCTTGGGATAATGAAACCAGAGAACAAGTTCCATAGGCAGGTGAAAAAGTATATCAAAACAGAAGAAATTTGAGGGGTTGGTGTTAATGACATAGTCATCATGCCAAATAAAGTGAAGTAGATGAAACTCATAAACAGGAAGTAGTAGAACCACAAGAACTTGGCAGCAGTCCACTCGAACCCTATCATCGGGTATAGAATAAAAGCATATATAGTTGTCTGAATCGCTATATATATGGACTCTATGATCACCTGCACAATGTTAGCATTCAAGTCATTTCTTGGAACTGCATTTAACTTTTAGTAATTTGAACTATAATTCTATAATTACCTGAGATAGTGCATAAGGTAAAGATGAGTACATCCCTGCAGCCCTTTCACGATAAAAAGCTGTTCTCTCAACAGCAACAATAGGTTGCACGGAATTTGTGTTGATGGCTCCTAGGAAGAGAACAACAGAATACAAAGCCCCCGACACATCTAAGAGATCTTGTAGTTGTTGTCTGTATACACATACAGTTAAGTTGGTGCGTAATTCCATATGAAAGGAAGATGATAGAAACAACGGTGCAAGTCATGAGGCAAGAAAGTTTTATGTTTTCATTACGAATTGAGGGGAAGGAATGCTAGAAAGACTATAAAGTTATTTCATCCTATATTGTTTATGTTGGTGTATTTATTTTATCTTTTGTCTATTTTTGGTGGAGGTTAAATTTAAATAGTGTACTTACATCTTTTCACCCTTCTTAATGAAAATAGCACCAAATAGAGCAGCAAGGACGATGGTGGTGACGAAGCGAATGACATTATATTGTGGGTTCCTCCAGTACGACCAGTGTTGTTTCCATAAACAAGCTTTGCACTGTATGATAAATGGTTGTGTGTATTTGGTTTGAAAAAAGAGATCCTTGGAACCACTTGAAGGGGAACTAAGCTCCCTAATTAGTTCTTGATTATCCCTGAAATGCCATAGAACACATATCACAAATATATAAAAAAAAACCATAGAAGAAATCCACGAGTTATATAATACCGATAAAGGGAAGAGTTGGCATAAATCTGAGCATAGTCAACATTAAGTTGAATTTCAGCTGAAGAAGAAGTTACTTCCAAAACCCATGTAGCAGGATTATAACCATTCCTTATCTTTGGCACTCCTGAAATGCCCTACACAAAATAATGGTTCTCCGAAATTATGGCTAATATTTGCAGGCCAGATCAGCGTAATCTAGTACAAAAATTGATCCGTGATAATAGGCTTACTTGAAAATACTCCACAAGCTTATGAGATTGTTGGCCTAAAGGTCCTGCATAGATAATTTGCCCACCGATCTTCATTAAAAGCAACTGCAAAATTAAGGATCACAGTCAATTAGCAACTACGAAAAACTTACTTTGTATTAGCAAAAGTTTTAGTGATTTTTGGTTATAAGCTTGTCTTATTTTTTAAGAAGAATCCTTATTATAAACACAAACCTCGTCAAACGATTCAAATATGTCTATGCTTGGTTGGTGAATTGTGCATACAACAGTCCT
>JARVZY010010093.1:0-26425 GCA_030686995.1 Artemisia argyi | reverse complement strand
CTCACTTTGGGAGCCAATTCCCAAGGACAACTGGGAGCCACTTCCCAAAGAAAACTGGGAGCCACTTCCCAAAGATATAAGTTTACTGGGAGCCACTTCCCAAAGATAAAAGACAGTCATGTATGTATGAAATCAAGTATAATGCCATCAAGTATAAGACAATCAAGTATAAAACAAGCAAGTATAAATGTTTTGAGTATTTGTACAAGTAAGCAAGTAATTGAGCATGTATCCCCCCCAAGAGTTAAAACAAGTACGAAAAGAGTAGGGGCTATGACTCACCTTAAGCTTATGTAATGAGTATGATAGTCGAATCGCGAAAGTCTCTAAGAACAGCCTATAATAGAACGTTGCGACTTAGGTTTGGAGTAACGTCTAAGAATACGAAGAATTGCCTATATATATCTTGCATAATGTTCATGATGTAGTACTTAGTATATAGTGTAAGTCGTTGAATATAAGTGGTCTATGAAACATGTATAGGTTGTAAATCTCTTACTACCGTTCGGGCCGACATAATTCAGAAGTCATGGAGTAAACGTTCGAGGAGCCAGGACACTTTAACTCGTAAATCCACAACTCATCTCGACGGCTTACTCAATGAACTCCTCACATGAGGCTCCCTACTATTGTAGTATTTGATAACATATATATAAGTTTTGATCTTTAAAAGTTATATAGTCTTTAGCCGTGGCTTTGCCGTGACTTTGGTCATGTTACCATGGTCTTGAGACTCAACCTTGGCTTTAGCCATGGTTGTGGTCTTGGCTTTAGGTCATTAGACCTCTTGGTCTCATCTAATTATAACAATTATATAGTTACTTTGGTCTAAAAATAGGCTGTTAAGAATTTGAAGAAAATTATCACTCAGAAAGTATTTTCAGGTCTCGAGCTTCTTTGTTCCTGAACGAAAACGTCGTTCCGGACAACTTTCGTGTTTTAACTTTTTGATGAATCGGACCAGAAGTGGGACTTTCAAAATCAAAATTTGATCAGAATGCTATTTAGGCAGTTTTGCCGTTTTGGTTTCGCTAACTTCAAATGGTCATAACTTTTGACTCGTGTACTCGTTTTGGGTGATTCAAATTGCTATGTTTTCCTTGTTAAGTCCTATTTAACAGTAAGTAAGTGTCAAATATCAAAGTTATACTATTGTGGTCGTGGTTTTTCATAAAAATCACCAGTTTGCTTGTTTGCTTGTCATAAGTTAACATATGTATACCAATACTCGTTTTATCCATTTTTAAACATCATGAACACAATAACAAGAACATATATAGCATGAAAAGAACACAAAGAGCATGAAAAAGATAATCAAGCAAGGAGTATGTTAGGGTTTGCTTACAACTTTTGGCTTTCACTTAAGAAAGGAAGTCAAGTATGAACTAGGACACTAAACCTATGCTTGTAAACCCTTCACCATAACTCTTGTAACCATTGATAGACTTGATATAAACCTTGTGAAAACCATTTAACTTCAGCCCTAGTAACCTTGTGTAGCTCCTAATTCAACCCTGGAATCACCAAACAAACTTAAGAACTAGGTAGAGAATACTAAGACATTGAACTTTGTAGTGTAACTTGTAGTTTGAAGATCAAAGGATCATGGAGTTAGGGATTGTGTTGTGGCGTTTTTTATTGATGAGAATGGAAGCAAATGAGCTTGTATTTATACTAAGAATGAGGAGGTTAGGAAGGTGGCTAGGAAACTACATAAACTTGGTGACCAAGGTTAACTTGGTGCCAAAGTAATACATGTGTAATGATCTAGTGAATCAAGGGCCAAGATTGAGCCACAAGTGTGAATCCCCCCCCCCCTAAATGGCGGTTTGAAGAGGATAAGGGTGACTAGATTAGTAGTCATGGTCTTTGGATGATAATATCCTAAGTATGTAGCTAGTTTTGACTCCGTAAATTGCTAACCGTAAGTTTTTAGGCCACGAAACGTAAAACCGGGTATCTTAAAAATATGAAACTTGGAAGTATGGTTAAACATGTCAATATACTCCATAATAAAATATAAAATGAGTGGTAGGATCTATCGGGTGCTAAAACCCTGCTAAAAACTGGAAACACGGGTCTAAAACGCGTAATTCGCGTAAAACGCTGAACTGAAAAACGTAAAATTCCGAAACTTTTGGAATTGTCCTAAAATGAGAGAAAATCATATTTCTATTGTTTATAATGTTTTATGGACATATCGGGATGCTAGAATGACGTTTAAACCTAAAAGTAAATCTCGGACACGGCTTTGTGATTTTTGCAGAAATGATCCGACGAGCGCCAAACTCTTGGATTATCGTTAAAATAGTTTAACTTACGAGAATATGAAATAAAAATTTCTGGGATGAATAGTGAAAAGTGAATAGTAAAAAGTGAATAGTGAAATTTTCGGGAATGAAAGTTAACCTGAAATTGCGAATTGTTACAAATAGCATCAAGAGAATAGTAATAATTCATTTGGTGATATATAAGCATGTTCATCCAAAAAAATAATTTTGTGTTTAAAAAATTACTGTTTGAGACATCAGTCAAGGGAGATCGTCGTTGAGGTGTCGCGACTACAGGAGTTGATTGGATACTACTTTTTAAGGATGAATTCCGTGTTGTCATACCACGATTAACATTGTTAACCGTGTTGAAAGGAAGTGGAGTTTGTGATACTATAAAGAAAAATGAAAATAGTTACAAAGAGTATTATTGTTATAAAGCATCAGTTTAATGAAGAGCTATTTGTTTCTTACAAATCGAGATTCCAGATGTGGGACTTCTGTTGAACATATTGGAAGAAGAAGCTGTTGGAACGTTTTTACGTTGCTGCGATGTAATAGAAACAGGGCCTGCATATATGTGTAAAAGATGGTGTTAAGCGATTAGACATTCCTTCCAAATATTCGTAAGTACTAAAAACCATATAGCTTTTGCGATGTTGTTTACGCAAATAATATTATTGTATATAAAACGTACGTATAATTCATTTGTATATGTTTCTTACAAATTGAGGTTCCAAAATTGGGAGTTTTGTTTAACGTATTGGAAGAAGATGTTGTGCCCACATTTTTAGGTTGTTGCGGTGTAATTGAAACAGGACCTGCATATAATGATACACAGATGGTGTTAAGCGTTTAAATATGCCTTCCAAAAATTCATATGTACTAAAAACCCAAAACTTTTGGCGCAAATAATATGGGCACAACTCATGTGGGTCACATGTATGTGCTTTAGGTTTAGACATTCCTTCCAAATATTCGTAAGTACTAAAAACCATATAGCTTTTGCAATGTTGTTTAGGCAAAGAATATTATCTGTATATAAAACGTACGTATAATGCATTTTTATATGTTTCTTACAAATTGAGGTTCCAGAAGTGGGAGTTCTATTTAACGTATTGGAAGAAGAAGTTATGCCCACATTTTTAGGTTGCTGCAGTGAAATTGAAACAGGACCTGCATATAAGGATACACAGATGGTGTTAAGCGTTTAAATATTCCTTCCAAAAATTCGTATGTAATAAAAACCCAAAAAATTTTGCGTAGCATATTTAATGAAATTTGATAGTTTTAAAAAAACCATATGAAATGTCATTCAAGGGAGATTCTCGTTTGCGTGTTGCAGCAACTGAAGCTGCTTGGCCAGCACTTGTAAGGAAACAATTAGGTGAAATTGAAGAAACTTTATCATTTGCAATAGTGTTGCAAACAACAGACCTTTGAGATACAGTAGAAAGAATAATATAAACGTGTTATATATATATATATATATATATATATATATATATATATATATATATATATATATATATATATATATATATATATATATATATATATATATATATATATATATATATATATATATATATATAACACGTTTATATTATTCTTTATATATATATATATATATATATATATATATATAACACGTTTATATTATTCTTTATATATATATATAGGATCCGGTTCCATTGAGAAGGTTTTTATTTTGAGAAGATTGAGAAATCTTCGTTTGAACAAACTGATTCATGTTTTTTATTTGATTCACAAGTAAACATTATTTTATGGTGAATCGAATCTATAAATCACAAATTTGATTCACAAATCATTGTTAAAATCGAGTTATGGCGACGATTCGTTAAATTTGTACAGATGATTCAGTATTCTACATATATCGCAAAATCGAGAGATTTTTAACATTGATTCAAATTCTTTTTACACAATTTGTATTTTAATCACATTAAAATGAGTTTTATGTTTGAAAAACATGAATCAAAGTTAAAAATCTATCGTTTTTGAAAACCTTCTCAATCTTCTCAAAATAAAAACCTTCTCAATCGATCCAGATTCTATATATATATATATATATATATATATATATATATATATATATATATATATATATATATATGTCACATATATGAGAAGTGTAGTAGAAATGTAAATGCGTCTAACCATCTGAATTTCTTGAGTTTGGAGATCGTAAAAGTTCAATAGTAGAAGCAGATGTATCAAGAGTTGTTTGTTGATGTGGCATAATTGAAACACGACCTGTAGACTTTGTGGAAACATATGGTGGATGCTTAGAAGTTCTCTGAAGTGACGGTAAGCTTGTTAGAGTGTAAGTCAACGGTGATAATCGAGTTGGAAACGTGCCAAGAGAATTTGTGGCTAATACATGGTTTGTTGCACTTGAATTTGTCTGAATTAGCGGTAAGTTTGTTCCTAATATAATACCAAAAAAAGGACAACATGATACAAAGTAAGTTTAATGAAAATGATAGATGGAAGATCATATAGGAAAATATATGAATATGAAACCATAAAAAAAAGATACATCACCTAATTGTGATCAAAACTCTGGAGTTGTATTTTGCCTAACATTTGTAGTTACAGTGTGAGTCAATGGTGATAATCGAGTTGGAAAGGTGTCAAAAGTATTTGTGGACAATATGGGGTTTGTTGTCTGAGAATTTGATCCTAAATATACAAACACAATCTTATTAATACTATATAAGTATAAACAAATAATTGTATAATCTTGAAAGCTAAAACCTTCAAAACACAAAGTTATTTAGATAATATTGAAATTTATTACCTTGAAAGAAGGGTAAACTTGAAACTCTTGTTGAGTTACCAACATTTGATACGTCATTTAAAGTTTGAGGGCAACCTGGGTAACATTATATGATGATAATTTTCAAATCATGAGAAAGTACTAATATATAGTCATAAGAAGTCAATAAATAAGTAGTTTTACTCACGGTTAGTAACGACAGCAAGCGGTGATCTATAAGGAGCTCTTGGTTGCGGTAGACCGTGCAAATGAACCTACAAAATTTTATCAGTTATATTATCTAAATACATGGTATATCAGCTTGTATTATCAGTTAATAAAGCAAATTTCATCATTTTAATGCATTTAAAGTTGTGCCACAACCTTTAAGCTTTTATGATTGTGTTGAAGATGTATTGGATAAATGTGATGAAGGCAAACTGCCATTGACAGGATCATCTAATAAATAGAAACATAAAAAGTTAAAACAACATATTAAATAAAGTTATAGTAGAATGCTCTTTATAAATAAACATACATACATGTTAGTAATTCTGCCAAAGAAACTCTTTTGTTAGAAGGTGGAGTGATTGTTTCTAACAAAGGGAGTATTTGGTTTGAAGCTTGAGGTTTGTTACTGCTCGACGCCTCTTTCTTATGTTTTCTCACATTTCTTTGTTTGTTTTGATCCATCGTAATAGCGTTGGTGAGTTTTTGTAGGATATAGAAGACAAATGCAGTTTAGATGTGTGATGTTGTGGTCATGATTCATAAATGAAATGTTATGTATTAATAGATGTATTTTTGAAAATTCAAATTTCGTTGTGTATTAAAAGCATTTATTAAGATATAAAAACAGTTTTATAACTGATGTGAAATATTTTGTATTAATAGTAGTGTTGATTGGCAATTATTATTGATTCCTAAAATAACCATTTATGTTAATAGTGATATTGGATGAGAATTAATGAAGAGTTAATAATAAAAGAAATACATTTGATACCAAAAACCTTTAAAATATTATTCACCACAATACATTTCTGTAACATCATCACAGAAATTCATGAAACAAATTTAGAAGCTGTTTTACATTTATTTGTCAAACTGAAAGCAAAGATACTTGTGAACGGCATATCCTCAGGTGATGAAATTTCAATCTTCATCACTGAAGAAGTTTAAATCGACAAAGTAGTCATCAGTTAACTCATGACCCATTGCACGTATTTCGTTAATCATAGCTTCTGCTTTTTCGATCTTCTTCTTAACACCGTTGAGAACTTGTTGCGACTCTTGAGGATCCCCAACATTTAGTTTGAGACAGTCCAGAAAAATGGATTCGTCTAACTCATCTGTGAAATCAAAAGTAGATGGACTAATAAAATTAATATGAAAACATAAATTTATTTAAAAGACATATAGTAGAAAACTTATATGAGATACCTTTATTAATTTGAGAAGGTTCACCTTCTTCAAAAACTGATGCAAGAAACTTCAAAGCATCGTCCACTTTGGTATTTGCGTGTTTACTACGTCCATCACGAACTTCATCCTCCTCCTTCGGTTGATTAACATCTTTTTTTCCAGGAACGGTTGGATCTTCGCACTTTGAATTCTTGTCAGGCGCATGTGAGTTTGTATCTTGAAATGTTTTAGGGTTTGATGATGCCATGGCAAAGATATGTCGTTGGATGTTATTATTTTACCTCTTATATAGTTTTTCATTTAATCCCATTAGACTAACCCAGTGGGCTTCGTTTGGAATGCTGGAATGGTTCTCATGGGCCTGGCTTTTGCACATTTAAAAATGATTATGAATTGGTTATTAATGGACTCGTTGGGTTGGGCAAGTGTTTTTTAATACTTTAAATGAGTTGTTTTGGTTGTTAATTACTTGTTAAGTGGATTTGAACCAAAAGAAAGAATATGATATATATTGTAATCACGAAATGGTGCAAATTGATTAATAAGCTTGATTTTGCCAAATACTTTAGTTGTTGCATGATTTTACTATTCAAATTTGCATTGAACCGACACAATTTTGTAAAAGAACAAACAATCAATTATATGCGTATTCATCGATCATTCATATAAAAAATAAAGTGCCATATACTTGTGTAAAAATGTGTATAAATAATTCTTCAAATAAAAACTTTTATTGCAAAGTGATTAGGAGTCCCAAAACACAAACAACAACTCATTTTATAATGGCTTAAATCAATAAGTTCTAAAGCACCAAAACAATATTATAGAGAAAAACACAAATCATGTTGGCAATCACTAATCATCATCGGTAGATTCATCATCAGCGCTAGGTTCATAATCATCGTCAGACTGATCATCATCTTGGTCTTCTTCATCAATGAAATTTTCCAAATCATCTTCACCATCGGCAGATGGGACACTATTAATGTCCGAATCTTCTAACTCTTCTTTGGCTATATCCTCATATAAGCTTTCAGAAGCACGAACATTAGGAGAAACGTAGGGTAGATCATTTATATTAATCCACATACCATCGTCACTTGTACTATTCTTCTTGTCAAGATCTTCATCGGACTCTTCGTCTTTGAGAGTATACTTGTCTTTTTTTGAAGGCTCAGCTGTGTCTTGATCATTATGTAAAGGTACATCATCTATAAAGTCATCCAAATGGTATTCATGATCAGGAGATTGATCAATGAGCTGGTTATCATCTTGATCAACTCCTTTGCCTTTATCGTCGGCGTCATCAGAGAGATCATCAAAAATTGTAAAACGACGTTTTTTTGAAAAGGAAGTTTGTGTAGAGTTGCTGCTCCTCGTAAACCTAACAGGGCTTGCGTCCTCGAATTCCTATTTAAACATTGCCATAAAATACATCCAATTTAGACATATATAGTACCACTCTCCTTTTATTTCATAAGGTAAAAAAAATAAATAAATATGCTCTTTGACTAATCATATGATTCCATACCAATTTTTCGCCCTTTTCAACATGCTCTTCTCATGTATTCTTCTTCGATAAAGGTAAAACGTTCTCATCATCGGATAAACCGTAATGACGAATGTTTTTGTTCACAACAACATCATCTTGATTTGAAACAATCTTGCCTTGGGTGTTGAAGGTTAAATCATGTATGTATAGCAAAGAAACATTATTATAAAAGACTCCAATTTGATTTAACGGATACAACATCACATATTAACACATACCAACTCATCATCAGATAAGTCAATAACCGGTATATCTTTCCCGGCCGCATCGATTGAATTTGATGATTTAGTACTGGCTTGTTCTTGATTGATTACCTAAATTAAAACGAAGTTATGAAAAACTAAAACTAATATATACAAAGTAAACTACAAATGTAATAAAAAGTATCAATGCAATAGTGAATTATTGTTGTTTATAAACTATATAAAACCCATTTGCACCTTGGATGATTTGATGTTCTTCATATTGATGCAAAATACGCACAAATCTGCAAATGCACAAATACTATGACCATGTATGCATATTAAGTTTATTTTTATAGAAAATCAGTGGATACATATACTAGGCAACGATATATTTTTAATTGGTACATTTACATAAATATTTTTTTTAAAGTTGATAGAACCAAATCATTTGTGTGTATTAAATCAAATATCCTTTGAAGCATAACAATATTTTCTCTTAAAATAGTTTATGCTGAATTTTTTTTACATAGTATCCTAACTTGTGTTTTTTTTATTCGTATGTCTATTTTTTATTTTTTTTACAATCTATCCTAACTTGAGTATTTAATAAAAAAGACTTTTAGCCTATGTATTAAACGTTTCTCATCATTAGAAAGCAAGTTGGTATTGAAAGGTGTGAGAATACGGCTGGGTTAATTAACCAAAATAAATATCAATCACAAACAATCTTCAATCTCATCTTCTCCAACTGAAAAGCATTGATCATCAGGTAAGACCAAAACTTAACTTCTTTAGTTTTTTTTTCTTTATCATTCGACTTGAAAAGGTTATAGAACTCACATGCATGATTAGAATATATTGTTAGAAGTTATAACAACTATATTGAGAAAAACAGCTTGTTTTGTACCATGTAATTAGACATTTAAAACATCTATTTCGGTTTTTTTTTTTTTATTATTATATGTTTAAGAGATCTTTAAGAATACTATAACTGTTGATCATAATAGTAATGTCGTTTTCAAAGTAATAGGGGCGATCAGATACTTTAGATTATTATTCTGACATGTAAATGTATGCTCTATTTCTTTAAATATAACCATTATATATTTGTCTTGATTTAGGCTTATTTCATTAACCATGTTTGATCACATATGGAATATGTTTGTTGTATTAGATGTTTATGGTTAATGGAATACTTATAAGTTATAAACCCAAATATAAGATTGGAAAGCCTAAATATCAAAGGATTTGGTTAAGCACTTAAGGAAATGTAAATGCGTGTTCATATAGATTCAAAATTTGGATGAAGCAATAGCGGAATTTAGATTGGGTATACTATATCTTTGTTAATAGTTTTGAAGTATGCATCAAATGGTTTGCCGAAAATAATAAGGATATGTAGTCTAAAACAACTATATGATCAGATCCTTTTAGAATATTGTGTGACATGTAAATGTATGGTGATTTTCATAAATACAACCATAGGATATTTGTCTTGATTTTTGGCTTATTTGACTAAACATGTTTAATGACATATATAATACGTTATCCGTATTAAAACTTTCATATGTACTATCTCGAACACTTTCAAGTTATTTGTTAAATAGGTTATCCAAAAGTTATTTGGCTAATTCTAAACACATGTATCATAGTTGGTTAAGCACATAAGGAAATGCAATGTTGCAAAAAAACGGCCTACTCGGCCTTGTAATCGCCGATTACAAGGTAAACGGCCCTGGAACTTGCAGAGATTTACAAGGAAATCGGCCGATTAATCGGCGATTACAAAGTTTAGGGCCGATTAATCGGCTAAAAAACGCTACTCGGCCCTCGATCGCCTCAGGACCGATTCACGATTTTTGCAACATTGAGGAAATGTAATGCGTGTTAATATATAGATTATAAAATTGCATTAAAAAATGGCTGAAGGTAGTAATGTAGTGTTCATATTTGTTTGACACCTGAAAAATAAAGTTCTATTTATCGTGTAATACTAATATTTATTATGTGATCATTCAAATAATTTGTTAATAGTTTTGAAGATTCATTTGCGGTAAGATGGTTAACACTAAGAAATACTAATAAGTACTTTAAAAAGGAGTATATGATTATACATTTGTCAAACGTAGTTATGTATTTGGTTATACAATCTTGATTTTTTGTTTTACATCTTAAAAACAAAGTAGAACGTATTGTCTAACACTATATTAGTATTTGCTTTTAAAAGAATATCCGTATGCAAATACATGTGAAAAACGTATTGACCATTCAACTTTTTGTGGTTTTATGAAATAGAATGAGCATCCAATTTTTGGTAGAGGCAAACCGCAGGAACATTCGGACATTACAGGTAAATTGTATCTGAAATACATATATACCTTAAAAATATATTAAGTTAAGTTAAATTTTGTATACGGATCACAATTTTTAATTTCAGATGCTTCCTCGGTTCTTTACCGAAACATTGTACCCCAAGGACAACTGGGTATATTTAATTCACAATATGGGAACCAAACATAAGGTTTACTTGAAAAAGGTTGTTGGTCATTTGACGTTGTATTCATCTGAGTGGCGAGATTTTTTAGATGATAGCAAATACGTCAACGTGGCCACGTTCCAATTCATTCGAGAGGAGGAGGACTGTTACTACGTAACAGGGTACAACGATGCAGGGTATGAATGCAACGGATACGACTTGGCTCTAGTAGGGTACAGACAACGTAGATGTTTGGTTACATTGGATGACCCTGAACAACCTCCGGTACGACATATGGGTAGATCATTACATTGCATAAAGTCAATTGATTACGGGTGTATTTTCAATTTGACTTTATAATTTATCATTATAAATAACTTCTTACGCAGGTCATTCCTTGCAATTTCCTAACCAACACTGAGAATCCGCAATTCAACATTCTTGTGGCTGGCGTGCCCGCAGTAGTGGTGACTCATCGTGAAATTGAAATACTAGATGAAGATAGACATATACATGAGTTTGGAGGACATGGATAGAATGTACTGGTTCAAGCTGAACACCTGATTGCTGGCACTCGGGTGGTTTTCACAAATCTACTGAACAATGCTATCTCCCTAATGCCATTTGTTGTCTCTGGATTGGAGATGCATTCTGAACGTGTGCTACGTATGCCGCTGAATTGGACAAAGCCCTTCATGAGAAGCCCAATAGATGAAGGTATATTAATCAAAGTGCATTCCTTATAATGGTACTTGTTTTTTAAAACAAAACATTCCTTATTAATTTTATTTAAATTTTATTGTTACTTTATATTGTTTACCTTGAAATGCAGATGAAAGAATGAAACACATATGTGAAAGGGATGACTGCACAGAGCATGACAATGAGAGTGATTGTTTTTACGCTCCAGTCCTGGCGTACATCACGGATAGAGATCGTTTGGTAAGTAGTGATACAAATGTTCATTTCTGTTATTATGTGCTTGAGTAAAAAGTCTTACATACTTCAATAGATGGACATATTATGTTAAGTGGTATAATACATGTTAATTTTTATGCAGAACATACCTCATGATTATGTGAAAAAACATAGTATGTGGAAGTACCATAATGCACTGTTGCAATATGTTGAAGGATTGGAGTTCTATGTGGATGTGGATCTGCAAAATCACAACGATAGACCTAACAGCAAGAATCACGTGACATTGAAAGGTGGCTGGAAGAACATTGTTAATAAGTGTGACTGGGAACCTAACAAAATGGTTAGGTTCAAACTTATTGACATTGTGAGAGATGAAAGGGTTTCGTTGCGTTCCCGTAAGCCAGTTCTAATTCCTATCTTTCACATGTGTTAAACCATATAGTGGTGTCGTCTAAGTTTGAGGCTATGTTCTTTGTTATCAGTTGTTCTGGGTAAACATGATTATTAATTGTCCTTGATAATATTTAGGATAATTATTTTGTGAGGACTGCTTATAAGCAGAAACTTTTCTAGACGGTTGTCCATAGAAACCCAATATTAGGATGTGTTTTAAACTAAGATGGTGTATAATGTGGATGATCAAAGTATTTTAGTAGGAATATAGGAATATTAGTATTATTTTTTTTTGGTAAAGGGGTTAACCCAGTAAATATATAACCAAAAAATCGTTAAGTACAAATGGAATGTGGTTGAGGTACCACATTAACCTCAAGCAAATAGCTTGATAAACTAGTGCTTATGACATGCCATAAACACAACAAACCTAGCAATAATACAAGCACCTAACTAGGTATAAATACAAGAAAAATCTTGAACCAAGCGAACGTCCCGCATCCACCCATAAGCACGAAGGGAGCAAGGCAACCCTGGAAGTCTGCCTCCTTAAAAACCCTTTCCAAGAAAAACCCATAGGGAAAAACCTTGGAGTAGGGAAAAAGAGTACAACCCTTACCTGGCACTCCCCTCGTGAAAATAACAAGCACTTGGAATCTTCCATGTATCCAGCAGTAAACGAGACCGAGGGGTTAACTTCTTGAATTTGAAGCTAACCAACTTCAACCGAATGGTAGAGACAATAACTTGAACCACTTCATCCACCTTAGCCTTCTTATGCTTAAAAAGCCTAGAATTGCGTTCCATCCAAAGGTAGTAGGTAGTAGCAGCAAGTAATAACCGAGATAGTATGCTTACAACAGATCGCCCCTTAGAAATAGGAATAAGGAACAAAAGAACATCCTCCAACACGGGTGGGACCGCATCCATGCCGGATAGAGACCGGACCTGCAACCAAACCTGCGAAGAAAATTAACACTCAATGTAACAATTCGCATTTTCAGGATATTTACTTTTCCCGGAAAATTTCACTATTCACTTTTACTATTCATTTTTCCCGAAAATTTTCCCGAAATTTGATTTTTATTTCTTGGGCTCAAGTGATAAATTATTTCCATGGCAAATTAAAAGTTTGACATTCATAAGCTCATTTTCGTGAAAGTTATTAAGGAATTACACGGAATTACACGTTTTAGGGTAAAACGTCATTCAAAAATTCTACGCACAACGAAATTCGGTAGCGTTAATTTTCCCCGTATCAGAAAAATGTTTGACACACTCATGATTTATTTGAGAATAAATCATGACTGAGAAAAACATGACCAAAATAAGCCTCGGCCGTGAAAAACTGGAATTTTCAGTTTTTAAGCGTTTTTACTCAGCCGTAACCTTAGCCTATACCTGCACCGCGTTTCTAATACGATTTGAGTTTTCAACTTTTTAGAAAAAGTCAACATATTTTTCCCTCCTCCATTGACCAAAAATCATCCCTTGATGTTATAAGTCATTTCGTGATTTTTAGGCTTACGGTTTGATGTCTAAAAGACATTTAATACCAACCGACACTAGACTGAGCCCAGTCTAGACATTATAAGTCATTTTAAATCATTTTTATCCTATTAGAAAAGTAACATTTTACTTTTCTCAATTTTACACAATATTCGTACGTTTTACGTATTACGCGTTTTATACCCGTGTTTCCAGTTTTAGCAGGGTTTTACCACCCCAATGGAACCTACCACTCATTTTATATTTTATTATGGAGTATTATGACATGTTTTATCATTCTTCCAAGTTTCGTATTTTTACGATACCCGGTTTTACGTTTTGTGACGTAACAACTTACGGTTAGCATTTTACGGAGTCGAAACTAGCTCCATAACTTGGATAATATCAACAAATTCCAACACTTCCTCCCCAAGGCTTGGAAAACCGTCTTAGGGGGGGGGGGGGGATTCATCAACCATGTGGCTTAATCTCATGCTAGGAGGCCTTAAGGTGCATACATGTGTTATACTTGGTGACCAAGTGTTGACAAGTCAACATAACTAACCTCCTCATTTCCTTATAAGATTAAGACTCATTCTCTTCCTTTCTCTCTCAATACCAACGACCCAACATCATAAAAATACACCATTTTGATCATTGATCTTGCTCATTCAATCCATCACAAGTTCAAGTCATAGTTCCTAGTTGATCCTTAACACCTTTCAACCATAAAACTCTATAAAATCATCATAAAACACCACAAAAACTCATCAAATTTCCAAGTGTTCTTAGTGAAGATTTTTACTAAGGCTTGTTTTTGTGATAGATTAGTGTTTATCAAGTGATTATAAGATAGGGTTTTTGATATGGAAGCATGGCTATGGTTGGAAAGGTTTTGGAAGATTAAGTAGTGATTCTTGGTCTTGATCTTGGTTCTAGTTAGTTTCTTCACAAGTTGTAAGCAAACCTTAACTTGCTTCTTGTTAAATAATCATGTTCATGTTATTTACCTATTATTCATGCTATATTATGTCTTTTATGCATGTCCATGATGTATAAAAATGAACAAAACAAGTTATTGTAATTGATTGTTAAGATAAGTTATTAAAACAAGTAAACTAGTAACTTTCTTGGTAAGACCTGATCAAAGTGGTAAAAATATGATATTTGATCATTATCTATTACAGTAGAGGACTTAACAAGGAAACCATAGCAATTTGAACCACCCAAAACGAGTATACGAGTCAAAAGTTACGTCCATTTGAAGTTACCAAAGATTTCCGGCAAAACTGCCTAAATAGCATTCTGATCAAATTTTGATTTTGAAAGTCATACTTCTGGTCCGATTCATCAAAAAGTTAAAACACGAAAGTTGTCCGGAACGACGTTTTCGTTCAGGAACAAAGAAGCTCGAGCCCTGAAAATGCTTTCCGAGTGATAATTTCTTCAAATTCTTAACAGCCTATTTTTAGACCAAAGTCATTACATATAGGTTATGGTTTATGAAGACCAAAGGGGTCTTATGACCTAGAATCAAGACCACAACCATGGCTAGAGCCAAGGTTGAGTCTCAAGACCATGGAACAATGACCAAAGGTCATGGCAAGGCCATGACGAAATGACCATGTAAGGTTACTTAGGCGTAAACATGAAACAAGGAATTGGCGATAATTTGAACAAGCAATTTGGATCTACTTCACTTAAAAGGAACCATGAGATATTACAAAGAGAAAATGGTCATACAAGACTTATGAAACTACCTCTAATAACAATCTTCATGTACTAATAAACTTTCCTAAGTTTATTCAAATATCGGACATGTAACTTTTCGGATCAAAACTTATATCTATATATTTTATCAACTACTACAATAGTATGGAGCCTCATGTGAGGAGTTCATTATGTAAGCCGCCGAGATGAGTTGTGGATTTACGAGTTAAAGTGTCCTGGCTCCTCGAACGCTTACTAACATGACTTCTGAATTATGTCGGCCCGAACGGTAGTAAACGATATATAAGACATACATGTTTCATGAATCATTACTTTCAAAGACTTACAAATATACATCATACCACATCATGGACTATAATGCAAGATATATATATAGGCACTACTTCATATTCTTTACTCCGATCCTAAGTCGCAACATTCTATTATAGGTTGCTCGTAGAAACCTTCACGATTCAACCGTTACATTCATTACTTGCTATCTTACTTAAGGTGAGTTCATAGCCCCACTTTCGATTACTTAATTGTTTTACAAACCCTTGGGGGGAATACATGCTATTTTTAACCAAGCACAATGTTTTTAAATTGTATGCTTGCCTGATTGTTTTATTATCACTAAGTACCAGCCTTGCTAAACCGAGATCCCTTATTATGAACCATTTAATCACTAGCAATAGTGAGCGCAAATATTGTGAATAGGCCTATTGGGATTGACGAATCCCATTTGTATTGACTAAGTTCAAACAAATGCACTAATATTTGAGATTTAGGTATGTTAGCAAAGTACCTACCGGGATAAATCTGCCGATCGATATTGGTACACGTTAATGTTTTGGTGTCATAAGCTTAGTGTATAATACATTTTATGGGCGTATAATAACGTAGCCTACCTGTTTTGTTTTCCAAACATTGGTGTGAGTCTATAGCTCACACTACCAACATATTGTGTTCAAACATTAAACAAACTCTATGAATATCACTCAACCTTTGTGTTGACCTCTCAAGCATGTATTTCAGGTTCATGACGATCAAGGATGGCACGGAAGGACACGGATACTCAAGAGGGCTATAAATTTTATTATCATTCAAAAACTCATTTAATGTATATTGTAAACATGAAACCAATTGGGACCTCATTTTGTAATCTCTGATATTTATACAATTTGAATGATAAATCTTTTAAAACGACTAAATTGGAGTTCGTTTTCTATTATTGTGACTATTGTGCCGTCGAGTAACACCCAGTTTGAATTCCGCTGCATCCATGAATTGGGGGTGTTACAGATTGGTACCAGAGCCAGGGTTAGAGAGAAACGGGTCTAATTGAGACCTAAACTATAACCACATGTACAAGCAAAAACATTTTTATAGCCTTCCGCTCTCCGTGTCTTCCATCCTCCAGACGATTATGGACTTAGTAAGCATGTTATGCTACACAAACATATTAGTATATTGATATATACCCATTTTGAGCATTTCCCTGTAGACATTTTTATGCTACACAAACATAATTGCATATTGATATATGTACCCTTAACATAATTGAGCATTTCCCCGTAAGCATTTTATGCTACATGAACATATAAGTATATTGATATATACACACTAGGCATTCTATACTACATGAACATATTAGTATATTGATATATAAACTCGGGTTATTTTCAATCATTTATCTAAACAATGGACTAAACATATCTGTGTATGCCTATTCTAAGGCATTTCGGCACAGCCACACTCTCCCAATCATGTTCCTACTCCAACATTCATTTTCCAAGACATTGTGAGATACAATGGTCTCATTCATTTTCCAAGACATTGTGAGATACAATGGTCTCATTCATTTTCCAAGACATTGTGAGATACAATGGTCTCATTCATTTCCAAGACATTGTGAGATACAATGGTCTCATTCATTTTCCAAGACATTGTGAGATACAATGGTCTCATTCATTTTTCAAGACATTGTGAGATACAATGGTCTCATTCACTTTTCAAGACATTGTGAGATATAATGGCCTCATTCATTTTCCAAGACATTGTGAGATACAATGGTCTCATTCATTTTCCAAGACATTGTATTATACAATGGTCTTAACCATTTCTCAAATGTTTTGAGTCACACAATGGTCTAACCTACTTCCCAGACATTGTGAATTGCACAATGGTCTAACCTACTTCCGAGACATTGTGTTTTGCGCAATGGTCTCTAGAATTATTCCATCACATCATCAATATCATTTCGTATGATATCAAAAACCCGTCACAACCTATCGATTTCTAAATAGAAATTTGAGATTATAAAGGACAAACAAATCCATCATCGACAAAAGCTGAAGTTCAGCTCTACATTCATCAAAGTTTTCTTATGAAACCTTCATTATTAAAAGCTCGTGATCCTGACCAAGCATGGACTGTTTTAGAATTACTTAAAACTTCCTTTCCACACACATACCTACCCGTACTATCTTCTATGCGATGGAATATGAAAACATACGTTACAAGTCTTGTATGGGCGGGACTTGCAACTTAAGGGTTGACATCGCCTTTGTTTAGTAGACAGTTTCCCGAAAGCAACGGACATATCAAAAGTATGCCTAATTTAGGTATTTGAAAATCTTATCGAACCTTGGCTAAATATAGACTAGTCACCTATATTTAACCTAGGGACAGTGGAATATAGTCTGACTAACTATATTCGACTTAAAATTTTCAAATACTGAGAATAGTTGTACTAGGGTTATGTTTAGATTGATTTCCTACATGAACACGATAAACCACCAGAATACATTAAAACAATCTAGAGACACGATAGTGCCTTACCACTCAGCAAGATCTTAACACCTTAATTGTATGATCTAAATTCATTCTTGAAAATTTTCATTTATGAGATAATCCGAACTACTATCTTGGGATAGTTATCAATTATTCTCTTCATCCTGTAGAAGTACTATCCTGTTTAGGTCCTAAGGATACCATCCCGTCATAAACCTTTAAAATTTCTTAAAATTTTAAAGCAAACTTGACATCTCTACCAATATTAACATTAAGCATACACTAAGCCCTTTTGTTCATCAACATATCACATCATTATCTTCACAACCGTTACAAACACAAGCTCATTAACAGATCTTGATGCACTTTTAAAGCTCAAATCATCCTTAGTTACACCACAAGTACCCTCATCAGCTTTACAAGTTTGAATATTCATCTTGTACTTTTGGAACACCAGTATCATCTCGTAATACACTACCTTGTAACTCACCGGCTAAGTATGAATGTTGTGTCGGGAATTCTTGAGTAGGATGATTTATAATGTCCTTATTTGAATGGATTGGGATGCCTTTTCATTTAAATAAAGAAATTATAAATCATCGAACCATACGTTTATATTCCTTTAGTTACATTGTTTGGGATGCCTCTCTATGTAAATAAAGAATTATAAACAAGTGGGCTTATTTATATCCGAAATAACATAAGTATGAAGTCAATAAACACTAGATACAACAACAGATTACCTACTAGGCTATGATTGCAACGACTATCCCAATTTCCATTAGTACGAGGTTTACATTTTGGTTTTCATAATGATAGTGCAATAACAAACAAACTCATTGCGAGGCCATGTAACCATATGCATGTGCAGTCGTACCAAACTCATTACGGGGCCATGTAACCATACGCATGCGCAGTCGTACCAAACTCCTTATGAGTTAAAATACTCCAAATATGTGTAGTCGTAAGAGCAATATTAAAATCAGCCAACCTACGAATACCAAGACCACCTTCACGTTGGGGCTTGCAAACTGATTCCCACGCTACTTTGGCCTTACCTCTTTTCATTTCCCCTTGACACCATAAAAAGCCCCTCATGAGCTGCTCCAAATCATGCACAATACGAGTAGGAAGGATAAAAACAGAAGCCCAATAAATATGCATAGAAGACAACACAGATCTGATCAATTGAAGCCTCCCCGCAAGAGAAAGGAACTTATTGCGCCAATCATTCACCCGACTTTCCAATTTTTCCACCAGAACCTTACAATCCCTATATAACAGCCTAGAAGATATTAAAGGAACACCTAGATACCGAACAGGGAGAGAACCTTCAGCAAATGGCATAGATTGAAGAATAGTATCTTTCAAAGCATTAGGCACATTACAGAAGAAAGCAGTACTTTTAGGAATACTTGGGACAAGACCCGAGACATTCTTGAAATCCTCCAAAGCTTGCATAATAACATTAACCGAACCAGGGTGGCCTCTAGAAAACAAGAAAAGATCATCTGCAAAGCAAAGATTAATAATTCTCTGCTGCTCACACAAGTGATGAAACTGAAAATCCGCCGAATTAGAAACCTTTTTCTGCAAAATAAGCGTTAAAACCTCCATAACCAAAGTAAACAAATAAGGAGATAAAGGATCTCCTTGCCTAAGGCCACGCTTACCCTTGAACCAGCCATGAAGATCCCCATTAATACATATAGAATATGAAGTAGAGGAGACACAAACCATGATCCATTCAACCATTTTGTGATGAAAACCAAAACCAACCAGAATAGACTTAAGAAAATCCCAATCAACCGTATCATAAGCTTTCTGAATATCAACTTTAAATGCACATCTAGGCTGACCCCTCCCTCTATGATAATTACGCATAAGCTCTTGAGTAAGTAATATATTATCCGAAATACGACGCCCAGGAACAAACGCAGATTGATTAATACTAACCAAATCACTAAGGGCCTCTTTAATGCGATTAGCAATAATCTTACTAATGCATTTATATAGAACATTGCAGCAAGAAATAGGCCTATAATCATTAATCTTAGAAGGGGTAGACACTTTAGGAATCAAAGATATAATGGTGTGATTGATTTCCTTCAAAAGCTTACCATTAGTAAAGAAGTCCCTAATAGCACCCGTAATATCACTACCAACAACATCCCACACTTTCTTAAAGAACGCAGCAGTGTAACCATCCGGACCGGGGGCCTTATCATCCCCCATCGAGAACAAAGCATCCTTAATATCAGCATCCGTAACATCCCGAACCATAAAATCAGCCCTATGCTGATCAAGAACATTAATAAACAAATCATGATCGTCCAGAGGGCTACAATCCCCTTCCATGCCAAGAAACTGCTCATAATGAGAAACAAACGCCCCTGCAACCGCATTACCCTCATACAAAAGATTAGCCGCATCTCGAACCAATTCAATTCGATTGCGAGCACATTTACTTTTAACAATATTATGAAAATAAGCCGTATTAGAATCACCTGCATGGAGCCATTGAATTTTGGATTTTTGCTTAAGAAACCTCTCTTCATCAAGGGTAGCCTCCTTAAAAGCAACAAGGTAATGAGCATGCTCCTTACGAAGGGCTGAATTGAAAGGATCCTTATCAATTGCCACTTGGACCTCATCTAATTCCTTGCGAATATTAGCAACCCGCTCATGAAGATTACCTTGATTGCGTAAAAGCTTACGAAAAGGAGATTTCAGCCCCTTCAAGCGTTTAACAACACGATACATAGCACAACCATTGACATCAATATTCCACCCCGAAGTAACCGTATCAAGAAAGCCTTCTTTATGCACCAGAAAATTAGAAAACTTAAACGGTTTAGGTTTGAGTTTGGTCACCTGAGGGATACGAAGAACACAAGGAGAATGATCCGATATCCGGTACGGTTGAAAGATAGCAAAGGAACCCGGGAAAATATCAACAAACTTCAAATTACCCATAACACGATCAATTTTCTTCAACGTTCCATTAAAGCCACTTGGTTTTTGATTCCATGTAAAATGCAGCCCCGTACTATTAATATCCATAACCTCCATATTCATAACACACTCTTTAAATTCACGCATAGCAATATCAGGAGCATAACCACCACATGAATGATCTTCTAAGTTAAGAGCAGCATTAAAATCTCCCAATAACACCCAAGGTCTACTACGCATAAAAGTAGCATGACTAACGAGGTTGCTCCAAAGAGCTCTCCGATCAACATAATAGTTATCTGCATATACAAAAGAGCAAAAGACAGTTTTGTTTTCATTACGAATATTAACCTGTACATGCATAACTTGGTTAGTAGAAGCCATAACCATAACATCAACAATATCATCATTCCAACCAAGAATAATCCGAGAACCCTTACTACAAATATTACCATTCGACGTCCATTTCCAATGACGACAAACCTTACGACAAGTATCATATACCACCGAAGCATCCACATGAGATTCCAAAATAGCACACACACTAAGATTATTCTGATTAACAACCTGACGAACCTCTTTTTGTTTAGGGGAATGGTTCAGACCCCTTATATTCCAAGAAGCGATACTAAACATCGGGAACATTTAGAACGGAAGTGCTTGCCCCCGATTTATCAAACAAATTACCCGATTCATCAAATGCATTAACAACCTCTTCCTTCTCCAGATTTGTATCATCTTGAACATCTTCATCAACCGCCAAAGAGTCAAAAGGATTAGATGTATAAACATTTGCAGCAGGTTTAGATGAACTTGCCTTAGGATTCTGGTTGGTTGTTCTTTCATTAACATTATGGGTTGGATTAGTACTCACATTGGACTTTAAGTTACTACTTGATGAAGCAACGTCTACCTTTTTAAATGGAGGACCAGAACTAGAACTAGCACCACCTTGTGGTGGTTGAGATGGATTAGTAGAAGCTTTCGGCCTGTAATACATGTTTTTACCCACAGGGAAACCATGAATGACATTACCTACATCATTAACCTTAGCATTACCTTTTTTCTTGTTCTTCTTCTTGCCCACTTGTTGAAAACCATCATCATCATTAGATTGCTCCACAACTGGGGTGATACAACTTTCTTAGGACAACTCTCATCAGAATGACCAAATATCAAACATACATCACACCTTGGTGGTTTCCATTCATACTCAACCCGGATAGTTTCAGACGTGAACTCAAGACTATCCAAGAGAGGAACACCAACCGTAATTGACTCCTTAAGAGCAGCTTGAGAATCAATCTCAATTAAACACCTAGCAAAGCTACTCCTTCCCCAAGAATCAATACACATCGCACTAGTGTAAGAATCAAGCATAATAGGCTTACCTAAATGCGTTGCAATAATACTAATACCATCTTCCGAAAAGACCTGCAATGGAACATCATGAAGTTTAACCCATACAGGGATACGGGTTAACTCCTCTTTCTTTAAGCTCGTGTTCATATTCCACTTTTTCAGAATGATAGGGCTATTCTTAATCATCCATGGTCCCTCTTCTAAAACAGCCTCCAAACCAACCTGGGAATCAAATTTAAAAAAGAAGAAGCCATTTTCATTCATCATAACACGTTTAAGACCATACTTAGCCCAATTGTTACGAACGAAGTATTCCACTACCGGAAACGCAATACGCTTACCGATAAAATAACCATAAAGGGTGTTTTCAAATTTTGTGCTAATATTTTCAACCACCTTCTGGGGAATAGATACATCAACACCATTAAACACATTATCCACCTTAATAGCACGAAAGTTAGACTTTCTTTTGGTATTAGTATCATTCGTACCAGTTGTAGCACCAACATAGGACTTAGGGGCTGTTTGATTTACCTTAGTGGTGGACGTATTATGTGGATCATGAATATCACTTGTTGGCACCTTTGAAACATGAAATCGTCCAGCCTTCATGGATACACTAATTCCATCACCTTTAGGCAGGTTTGGATCACAACTTGTAGAAGTCGTGCTATTCATACAAGAAGAGCTCATATAGGTACTAGTTACAAAAGTACTACTAGGGTTCATCATTGAACCAGAATTCAACTCCCCATGACTAGTAGTACTATTCACACTAGAAGAGCTCATATTGGTGCTGGTTATATAAGTACTACTAGGGTTCATCGTTGAACCAGAATTCAACTCCCCATGACTAGTAGTATTAGGCGCAGAATCAAGACTAGTAACATGAGCAGCCCAAAAACCCTCTTCCGTATGCACCTTACTAGAGTTCATCATTTGATCAGCGTCCAATGCATGTTGTATCGAACCACTAGCAGCCATAACCTGATTATCATTCTGATTCTCTCCACTAGAAACCGTAACACCTTGTTTAGGTTTTTTCAAAATCCCCCTAATTGGTTGTCGTGGCTTAGTAGCCTCTAAAGTAGCAGCAGCTCGTTCATTCTTATTCAATCCAGCCATGCGAGTGCCCAACCCATCAACATCAACCTTATTCAAATTAACTTTCTCCATACCAATGCAATGCAAATAAACAAAACAAAAAAACCAGAATAGAATCCTAAAACAGCGATTAAAGCAAACCACTAAAACACCAAAGATCCACGTCAATCTTAATCCGAATGCCTCAACAATGTTAAGGCTGCATTATATATCATAAAACCAAAGAACCCTAACCGACCTTCATCATAAATCGTACCAGAATAAACCAGCAGCAAGAAGAATAGGAAGCAGCGATTAGAAGCAAAGAAACCCTAATCGACCTTTATAAATCGGTTAGGATTAAAAAACCCTAAACCGACTTATGAATTAAAACCACAAGCAGATCGACTAGGATTATGAAACAAACCGACTAATAATTAACCACAAGAACAATTACACAAAACCAAAAAACGAAACCCTAATTCTTACAAGTCTGAATCCGAATAAAAATAATGCTATAGGACTAAATTAATCAAGTTAACCGTCCAAAGCACAATCGTTATAAAGATTAAAACAAGAAGAAGATTAGAGATCAGATTTAGGGGAAGGGTTTTGTGGAATCGCCATTTTCACCAGAGAGACCCTGCTCATCCCTAGAATATTAGTATTATCGTATCAACGTATTTGGCTTATCATTACTTCGTGTCACGAAATGAAGATTATGCGTTGATTATGTAAGATTATGTTTCTTTTTAATTTATATGCAAAGATGAAAGTTGTAAACATAAAAGTGAACATGGATGTTAAGAATGAAAAAACTTGATTATATTCATCGAATTAGCCTCAACATGTCCACTTATCCATCCGTTTCTTTCCCATCTTCTTTCCATCCATCTTTGACGATTTGGGTCAATAAGCGTAGGATAGCGACGATGAGCCAAGTATATATCCAATGCATGACCAACTTGAATTTACGATAGCCACGCATCAACATACCATTCATGTTCTATCTTACGAAGACTATCATCTTCCTCAATTTGGACAGTCGGAATACGCAAGTAGTAAGCAAATACATCAGTGTATTGACTTAGATGTTGCGCAACTAAACGTCGAATTGTAGTGTATGATATATTTTCGGTTGACACGTTGCATATCATAAGTTCATCGCCACCCCAATAATCGTATAGCACATTTGTAGTTACAACTCTACCACCATGATGAATGCATATGTCAATGGTAGGAGGAGCAACACCAAATTCACTGTTATAATCGAAAATGACAGGATTAGATATAGATAACATGAAATATATTACAAAGACTTAAGAATATAACGATCTATAACTTACTTGTAAGCTCTTATCCTACGATTACCATTGTTGAATCGTAAAGGCATTTTACTATATGATGTAGTTAATATGTGATGTTGCACCAAATTTATATCATATAAGGAATATTGTAAATTTAGAAATGATTTATATATATTAATGGTTATTTATTTTATACCATGATTTGATTGTTTATTTATTTAGAAACAATATTCGAGAATTGATATTTGCAATTTCAGATCTATAGAATCTTGTTGGGAAGCAATTAAAAATACAGACAAAATAAGTTATGATTGACTTGTTAGTTAACATTGGCTCAATTTTTTAGAGTAATAATAATTTGATGGCTATTTATTTAAAGTTGCGCAGTTGAATGTAATACGCAATTGTAAATACACAATGAAGTATTAGTAACACAACTTGATGAATACAGTAAAACAATAAAAAACATGGAAATCTTTAAACGAAAATAAGTTAACAAATAAATAACCAATTCAGAAGAAAGATTAGTAAACAAACGTATGTGTTCAAAACATGAACACAGTTATTTTTATTTTGAAAATCAATTTCAGTTATGGTGTGGGAGGCGAACAGTATGAGCATTCACATTTTCCAGGTGGACATTTGCAAGTTCCGGAACAAACAAGGCAACCACAACTGTCCTCTTGGATACTTTTAAGAATCCACGAATCTATGGAATCATCATAATCATAGTATGTACTATTGCCATCTTCAAAAGGTTTTCGTTTAGAGTCATTGTTGGGATATAAAATATCAAAGTACTTCTGTATGTCAAAGTACTGCTGCATGAAGAATAAAGTCAAAGTACTGCTGAAGGAAAAAGTCAAAGTACTGTTGTTACTGAAGAATGTTTAAAGTACTTCGAAGGAAACAAGGACTGGTGTGCAATATTAGATAAGGATTAATGTGTAATATTGAACGAATATTCTAGAATTAGTTAGGGATAATGACTTATCGTTCAAGGATTATATGTTGTAAACCGACTTAAGGTTATCTATATAAAGAGCCTTAAGAGGTATTAGTCGATACAAGTTTTAGATAGAAGTTCTCATAAGTTTTAGAGTCGATCAAAGTTGATAAATAGTTAGGGATTGTTAGTGAATCTGTGTAACAAAGCAGGTTCAAAGTTTGGTTAATATAAAAGTTCTTCTTAAGCTTTGTGTTAGTAGATTCCGCATACTTTACAAGGTTAAACAGTGTTTCAATATTAATAGTGTTGAGTTTACTCAATATTGTTAAACCCTTACAAGCTACAAAGTAGTTTGGTCAAAGTATATCGATCCAACAAGTGGTATCAGAGCTTGTGTTGGAAACTCTGATTAAGAAGACAAACCTTTAAACCTTTAAACCGATTTCACTACAAACCCTTCAAGATGTCGACTAAAGCTGCACCTACTCCCTCAATCACTGCTGTTAGAATCCCTATTGTTAAGAAGGGAGAATACAACCTATGGGCCATGAAGATGAGGCAGTACATTGCCATCACAGACCATGCACTGTGGGATGTGATTGTCAATGGTAACATGCAAATTAATGAACCAGTAGAGGTACCTGGACAACCAACACCACCTAAAATTACTATACCTGCTGCTACCAAAAGAAATCAAGACAAAGCTCTCAACATACTGCTTTCTGCTATTCCTGATGGTCACTTATTAAAGTTTCATGATGCCAAGGATGCCAAACAACT
>JARVZY010010092.1:0-26414 GCA_030686995.1 Artemisia argyi | reverse complement strand
GTTGTAGAACGGTTCCATTAATTAATTTGGAAAACCTCTACAACCGTTATTAGACGGTGTCCAAAAAACAAAGCAATGGAACCTTTCTGCAACTTTAGATAGATCTGGCCTGATCATTGAGACGTCTTCAATGCGATGATGATATAGTGTGTATTGTTCATGACAGGCCACACTCCTTCATCATGGCATTCAAGATGAGTGATGTTACTTAGACTCTATTCTTTACTTAACATTTCTAGATTGTTTGTATCACTCTGTTTGCATTCAAATCTTTTTTATGATCTAAATGAGTCTGTAATTTCAACATACCTTTCCATTCTCAGTTCCCATACTGTTCCTTTTATTTTTTCAACAATCTAGCAATGCGGCTGGTGCAGTCCTTTGCTCAAAGGGAGTTGAAACGATAAAAGGAGCTGTATCGGGAACTTAGAAGGGTTACGTATGTTGGTTTATTGCATTCCATTCTTTTTTATGATCTAAAACCAACCATACACCAAGTAATGTGGCCATTGGAGTTCCAAGAACAAAGGTTGTTTCAAATACACACTGAATTGTAACATTATCTTTTATTTCATTTACACTATATTTTTTAAAATTTTAATATATTTTTTTTTATTTTTTTGCAGAAATCATACATTGACAGCAGTGACTCAAGTTCATTTCTACATACCTTTCCATTCTGAGTTCCCATACTGTTCCTTTTATTTTTTCAACAATCTAGCAATGCGGCTGGTGCAGTCCTTTGCTCAAAGGGAGTTGAAACGATAAAAGGAGTTGTATCGGGAACTCAGAAGGGTTACATATGTTGGCAGCAGGGAATTCCATTCTTTTTTATGATCTAAAACCAACCATCCACCAAGTAATGTGGCCATTGGAGTTCCAAGAACAAAGGTTGTTTCAAATACACCCTGAATTGGAACATTATCTTTTATTTCATTTACACTATATTTTATAAAATTTTAATATATTTTTTTATTTTTTTGCAGAAATCATACATTGACAGCAGTGACTCAAGTTCATTTCAACATACCTTTCCATTCTGAGTTCCCATACAGTTCCTTTTGTTTTTTCAACAATCTAGCAATGCGGCTGGTGCAGTCCTTTGCTCAAAGGGAGTTGAAACGACAAAAGGAGCTGTGTTGGGAACTTAGAAGGGTTACGTATGTTGGCAGCAGTGACTCAAGTTCATTTCACATATCAAGCAGTTCTGAAGGTCCTCCAAATACATGGGCAGACTACTTTCTAAAGGGATATTCTGGATCAGGCACAAAAAAGGAAGATGCTAGGAAGGTTAAAACTCCAAAAAAGACTGCCAAAGAGCTTTTTGATGAGAGGGTTCAGGTGTTAGGTCTGCCCAATGCTAAGACTTGTGAAGACAAGGGTTTAAAACCATGGGAACCAAAAATGCCCAAAGTTTGTTCAAAAGGGAAGGGTAAAAAGAAAATGTATTAGTTGAGTTAAGAAGTAATTTGAATAAACCTGTGTAATCCGTTTGTACTACTTTATTTGACTTTATGAATAAACATGTTGTCATTGCTCAATTTTCTCATTAATGAACTGAATATGAATCGGTTAATTTTTGTGGCATTTTATTTTTATCCCTAGCAGCATTAAGTTATGCCAAGCAGCATTAAGTTCTGAGTTACTAGCATTCACCCAAATTCCAATCCTAACCCGGAATTGCCCATAAGATAAGTTTGACAATCTTTGACTTTTGCAAATGACAATCAAGTTTGACAATCTTTCTTTGACTTTTAACAAAGCATCATAACATAGTCAACAAAGCAACATAATATAATTAATCAACAAAAAGATAACTTGATCATATAGTAATATAGTCGATAACTTGATTAACAAAGAAACATAAGATAAGTTTTCTTTGATCACAAAAACATTAAACTTCAAAGAAATAACATAATAATGATTAATATCATCTTACATCAGGGTTAATTCAATGAAAATTATACAAACTATTTAGAATGCCTTTGTAAATATCAAAAAAGTTTCCACGGATTTGTTCTATTTCTTGATTACGAACATTAACTTTGTTCTGATGCACCAGTATTATATCTTGGTCTTTTTTGTTTTGTTCTTCCAACAGCGCGATTCGTTTGTTGTAAAGTTCAACCAACTGTCGTTCAGTACCATATTGGCCTTGAGAATGGCATTTGTCCTAGCACTCTTGGGTTAGGCCATGGATTTTATATTTTTCTGGCATTGGAGGAGGAGGAGGAGAAGTATCCCTTGAACGTTTTGTTTTCTTTGAAGCAGGATTTGAAGATGATGAAGCCATTGCAATTCCAAACAAAAATTGAATACGTAATGAAAAGATGAATGAAGTTGGTTGTAATTCCTTTGTATTTATAGGCACACAAGAGTTGCAATGTCACAACGTTTAAGTGTCACAACGGTTTACAATTACTTTTTTACAGTTACACTGGTTCACAGTAATTTATACCTAGCAGCATTAAGTTCTTTATTAATCAGGTCATAACAGTGTTGAAGTAAGTTTGCCAATTCAGGGAGTAAACACTGTCACAAACACAAATTTTACACAACTAATAACTAGATTAATACCATTATGTTTATTCTTACTATATTTTCAAACATTTGAAACCACTTACAATGCTTATTACCATTTAAAGTTTAAAAATAAAATTATAAAATGTTTAGGAGCGCGCATTTAATGTGTAAAATTAAAATGATTACAATTAGGCACGAGTAATTAGTGCATTTCACATGCTAATGTGACGTTAAACTTGGTAAATTGTGATAATCTTTAATGTTGAGACTTACAAAATTCCCTAGGCGTATAGTATATCGCATCCCTTTTTAAGGCCATCACTTAGCTTTTCAACACACACTTTTTAAAACAATCTAAGATCGAGGTTATGGCTGGAAACAAGAAAAGGTGCATTTCATCAAAGAAGAAGCGTTCACAGTAAGTACTACTAATTAAACTTTTGTACACGTAAACATTCAAAGTTTGTAAAGATGTTATGTACGTACATGTTGACTTGTTTTTTTTTTCTTTCTAGTAGAAGTTAGTTAATCCATAATAATTTTGGTGTATTAAGCTTTTATGAATTTATAAAAATGGTTATCAATTGGTAGCTAATTAGGTAATCAGTTATGAAATTGTGTTAGAATGTTACATTATATACATCATATAATTAAGAATACAATTAAAAGGATAATCTGTAAATTTATCATCTAATGCTTATTTGATTTCAAGAAACCAGAGAAGGAATTTAACATTGAAGAGTGGTATGAGTCATGGAGTTCTCGAAGAAACAAGGCAAGACGCAAAGCAAGTTTGTTTCAAATTAAGAAAGATGAGAAGGAAAACAAGCGATCAAAGCCGCGGGTTGGTTCAGTGGAAGACGATGCGGCTGATGTTGGATTTTTGAGTGAGGAAGAGAGATTCGACTCCATTGACTACGATAATGTGCATTTGTCGTTTGATCCGGAGAAATCTCCGAAATTTAATTGTTAAACTTTTTATATGTATGAACTGCTTTATTTTACTTTTGTTATATATGGATACTAATGTTTTGTTTTTGGTTTATTATATATGAATTTTAACTTTCTTGCTTCATTAAAGCTTGATTAAGCTTGATTTTCATCTATTCATTAAGCTTGATTTATTCCTAGCAACATTAATTTATGTCTAGCAGCATTAACTTATGCCTAGCAACATTAATTTTGAATGTGTTGCACATATTTTGAATTTTCGTTACACTTAAATATCATATTTTGCTATAAATAATTGTCACATAAATATCACAATGTGACTATTTTGAATGTGTTGCACATATAATACCCTTATAATGTGGCAATAAACATAATTTTGGATACACATTTGTGATATGGTGTGACTATTGTAAAGCCTATAGTCACATGATCATGCTACAATTAAATGTGAATATACACATTAGGTTGTGGCAAGCAAACACACACTAAACTTTAGACACACATATTACTTACGTGACCATATGTATCGAATTTTCGTTACACTTAATCATGTTTCTATGGTTTTGTGTGACCATATATGACATTTGGTCACACTCTTCAAGTGTGCGACATATATATTTGTCACTATTAAATGCATATCGTGACTAACGCTTCAAACTTACTTTTTAGTTGTCACACATTTCAAACGCTATGTGGCTAAATATTCAGCAGAGAATAGCAGTCACGTTTAAATAATGTGTGACAAACTTGACTATATAATTTAGTCACATACACAAATAGTTCATGTGACCATATATCTATTTTGGTCACACTCTTCAATTGTGTGACATATATTTGTCACATATGTATATCTGTAGTGTGACTAATGCTTAAAGCTGATTTGTATCGGCCACACGTCCCAAATTAAACGTGACTAAATAATTGAAAAATATTTACCAGCTACCCTCTAGTCACATAAATACACAAATGTGTGACATATATCTTCCGAAATGGTCACACAAGTCGGATCGAGTGTGGCTGTTTATTTTATTTTCATACATTTAGTCACGTAAATATGTTACAGTGTGACCGTTTGAAATCGACCATGTGTGACGAAAGGCCATTTTTGTACCAGTGGTATGCTCTTCGAGTTGGTTTTGTTGACATAAATAATGCCTAAAAACATTGCTAACATTCATCGACATCTCTATGTTTTGATAATCACAAAACGTAAACCCATTGAACTAAAAATTATGACGTAAACAAGTATTTAGCGATAAATATTTCACTTTACATCCAAATCACTTAAGGTATGAATAAACAAAGTCTTTATTGCATTCTATGATCAAAGGAACATTTTCTCAATTACTAGATTTTTTTATAAAATGTCACAAACATTTTATATCTTTTACAAAATCATTTTTGGAATTAAAAGAATATGTTTAAATCATTATAAATATATGAATTCAAATTTTTAACCAAAAATGGCAAAAATGGTCTAGAAAAACCTTTCCCACAAAAGGACAAATCTGTCCAACGTTCTGGAGGGGGCGGCCCCCTTAATTCCCTAGGCGGCCCCCATAATTTTAAGGGGACCGGCCACGCTCCAGAATAGTATTTTTCTACCTATAAATACTGGTTCATTTTCACAGATTTTCTTCACCTTTTTTCACAAAAAAAACTTTCTGTCCAAATCCCTCTAAATCAATTCTTTGATCATATAATCATAAGCTTTTGTTTTCAAGTGATTAAAGCTTCAACACTCAAGTGCAAAGAGAAGAATATTTCTATTAATCAAGACTAGAAGTATTACAACTTAGTATCATCTTGCTATCTAAGTTGTTAGTTTATTTCAACTTGTAAATTATTCATTGATTAGTGTATAAGGTGTGTATATTGGTTAGCTCGATTTAGACATAGGAACTAGATTAGTTGAAAGTGTGAAATTGTACTAGAAGCAAAGAAGTAGAAGTGTATAGAAGTAGTAGTTGGTAGTGAAGACATAGACGCCTTGAAGTAGTGAAGACTTAGAAGCCTTGAAGTAGTGAAGACATAGAAGCCTTGAAGTAATGAAGACATAAAAGCCTTGAAGTAGTGACAAGATAGAAGTTGTGAAGTAGTGAAAAGATAGAAGACATCAAGTAGTGAAGAAGCAAGAGTTGTGAAGAAGAGAAGAAGGTGTGAAAAGGTGTGAAGAAGTTGTGGTGTGATTAAAGTTGTGAGATTGGTTCTAGCTACGATTAGAACCCGACATTTAGCTTTGTGTCGTTAATTTGGTGTAAGCTAAGGTGTGTAAGGTTTTCTCCGCCATAAGGGAGCTCGTTGACTTAGTGAAGAAAACTCTCGAGTTTGGTGCTCTGGGAGTGGAGTAGGGCAAGGAATGTGTCTTTGTAGCCGAACCACTATAAATCCTTTGTCCCTCGGTTTGATCTTTCCATCTCTCACTTTTTGTTTACTTACTTATTTACGTTTCGTATATAGTTATAATAGCTTGTGTTGTGCATACATTGATTTCACATAAAGATCAAACTAAATTCCATTCATAAAACAAATTTCCTAATAACCATTCTAAAAGAACATAGGAGTAATAGATAATATTGGTGTTTTCATACTAAACTATAATCAAAGGTTTTTCAAACATACAAATTGAATAAACTTGAATCTAGTATCTTAGAAACAAAGTTTTTATAAATTGAAAAAAAGGAAAAACTATTCAACCCCCCCCCCCCCCCTTCTAGTTTTCCACAGGTTTTACTTCGAGTCGATGTGACTCATCACTATTTATCTATCAGCATGGTTCTGAGGTTGCATATCTATTGATATACGTTGATGACATTGTATTGACAGCTTCATCTACAGATTTACTTCAGCGTATTATCTCATCTCTGCATAAGGAGTTTGATATGACAGATTCAGGGGCTCTTAATTATTTTTTGGGTATTTCAGTTACTCGTGACTCTACAGGCATGTTTCTCTCTCAGAAGAGGTATGCAATGGAGCTTCTAGACAGGGCAAATATGGCTTCTTGTAATTCTACTCGGACTCCTGTTGGCACTGAATCCAAGCTTGGTGCTGATGGGAATCCTTTATATGATCCCACCTTATACCATAGTTTTGCAGGTGGTTTACAGTATCTGAAGTTTACTCGTCCTGATATTTCTTTTTCATGTTCAACACGTTTGTCTCTATATGCATGATCCTCGAGAGCCTCATTTTCGGCTCTTAAGCATATTCTATGTTATGTGTGAGGCACGTTAAACTTTGAGCTTCAACTTTATGCATCTTCTACTGGTTCTCTTGTAGCATATTGTGATGCTGATTGGGATGGTTGCCCTACTACTAGGTGTTCTACGTCTGGCTATTGTGTGTTTTTTTGGGGATAATCTACTTTCATGGTCATCTAAGAGGCAACACACTCTATCTCGATCCAGTACTGAGGCTGAGTACCGGGGTGTTGGTAATGTTGTGGCAGAAACTGCTAGCTTTGTAATCTTCTTCGTGAACTTCATACACCACTATTGTCTGCTACTCTGGTTGATTGTGACAACGTTAGTGCTATTAATTTGCGGCTAATCCTGTTCAACATCAACGAACCAAACACATTGAGATTGATATTCATTTTGTTTCGTGATATGGTTGCTCAAGGTCAGGTTCATGTTCTTCATGTGCCATCGCGTTACCAATATGCTGATATCTTCACCACAGGTTTGCCATCTGCTTTGTTTGAAGAGTTTCATACCAGTCTGAGTGTTTGGTCCCCTCCTGCCCAAACTGCGGGGGAGTGTTAGACATATATTATGCCTTTGAGCTTTATTATTTGGTTATTAGGCCAAGCCCACTTGTATTATGTATCTAGAATAATCCTATGGGGTTATATATTGTAATGACCATTTGTTTAATGAGCAAGCCAAATTATAACTCTAATAATATTATGTGTTTAACTTATTTCGAAGGAAAATTAATCTTGACCAATGAACCTTTATTGTAATTATGATAGTCTTTTCATTTCTTGTATCTTTCTTTTTTACTAAATTGTTGATTTCCTGTCGATGCATGTTTCCTTGAAGATAGAACATGAGAAGAAGAAAGAGAAGTACTTTCCATTGAGGAAGTATGCTATCAAGGCTTAAAGCACACAGTGTGGGCTTGTTATGCCTCGCCATTCCACAATGGCAACCTTGCCATAGCAAGCGATGACACCGTGACCCTTCCTCATTGTTAGCCATTTTCACCCTCGTCGTCTGCACGACGAGGGTAAAAACGGTACGTTTGTCATTTTTTTTAACACACATTTAAAAATAAAGTTGTAAGTGGTGGGACCAAAATGAGTAAGTTGAGATTAGTTGTGAGTGGGTGGGGGGTTAGTTGTGGAGGTTTGTTATAGTCAATGTTTTAAAACCCTGGTTGACCCAGCCGGTTGAACCAGGCCGGATGTGACTGGGTTTTTGTTTGTTTGAGAATCGGATTAAACCGCTGATTTTTCGTTGACCCAGGTTGACCCGGGTTAATTAACCCGGCCGGGTCATGACTTTGTAGCAAAAAAATTTAACAATTTTTTTTATCAACTTTTCTAAGTTTAATTGACAAGTTGAAGTGATGTGGATTAATGTTAGTTAAAATTTTGTAAAAAAGTAAATTAGAGCTATAAACTATTTTAAAAACACCAACTAATATAGTTTTACTATAAACTCTTATAACTTAGAAATTAGAATACTAAGTTGATTGTTGTACAAATGTTTGTTATATAATTATAGATATAAAACTTAAAAAAACAAAGCTTATAGGTTAAGAGTTTCAATTTTTTCATGGGTTCAATCAAATGTAGAAATAAAATTGGATAAATAATGAGATCATGTAACACTACATATAAAATATATAGAAAAAGCATACATATGTATAGAACCGGTTCGACCTGACGGTTCAACCGGTTGAACCAGTGACCCGGTGAACCGGCACCTAAACCGGATCAATAAAAAACCGGGTTTTAAAACATTAGTTATAGTGATGTGATACTCCGTGGACCCCGAATGAGTAAGTATGTTATGTCATGGCACCTAATGCTCTTACACTCTGTTCCCGAGATATAAAATGGAAAGAAGAGAAATGAAGAGGTTAAAAACGAGGGAAAAGAATAGGAGAGGGAAAAATATTGACTTTGTGTTTGTGTACCCAAGTTGGAGAGAAGAGAAGAGAGATTTAATAAAATTATGCACAAAATCATCTTGATGAGTGTGTAAATACTCATCATTTTTACCTAATATGAGCTGCCAAAACATCCAAAAACACTAAAATATGCATCAAAATACTGAAAATATCCCAGAATTGTGTTTTATATGTTTCAGATGCAAAATGATAAAAAAACAAATGAAATATGAACAAAGTTTGCATAATTGGCAGTTTCAGTCCCTCAACTTTCAAAACTTGTCAAATCTAGTCCCTGGTTATTCAAAAACATGAAAAAATCACCAAAGGTCTCTTTGAATCACAAATAAGCATATAAAGTCCTTTGGTGTAAAGTTTCACAAAATTACAAGTTTAGTCCCTCAACTTTGCAAAATTGACAAAAATGGTCCCTGGGATATAAAAACTTTGAGAAAAATAAATTTTGGTCCTTGTATTATTCATTTTTGGCAAATATGATACTTTGGTGAGAAGTTTGGAGAAATTACAAGACTAGTTCCTCTAGTTTGAAAGATTGGCAGAAAATACCCCTGGAATTAGAAAAATGCAAAAATGGTCCTTGGGTTATTCATACTTGGCAGGTTTAGTCCTTGTGAGCACTTTTGGGGAATCACTATTTCAGTCCCTCAATTTTGCTAAAATTACAAAAGTGGTCCTTGTGATAACATTTATACCAAACCGGACCCTTAATATTAAACAAACAAGCCAAATCCAATCCACATACAAACACAAGCCCAACACCATCCCCAATACCCTGGCCTAACCAAAAGCCCAACTCCCTTAATATTATACCAGGGTCAAACGTTGACCCTGGTCAAAACCATCACCCCCAAACAACTATTCACCATCCCCTTACACCACCACCTCTGCAAATACCGCCCTGGTATTCATTTCCCCCATTCCCAACTTGTCACCAGCTGGCTATCCACCTCACCCCCTCATCATTCAAACCCACTATGCATTTAATGCATCTCCACTACTCAACACTCAACCTCCATGATCACAACCTATTTTTGTGGGCAACTTGCCCCCAACTCAATCCTTTCTATCCAAACTTGTCCCCTCCACCTACACATCCCTCCAATATTCTTTATTTGCCTTGAAACAACCCCTAGCCACCTATTCCAATTTTGGCACGAAAAAGAGTTTAAACGGATGGGATTGGTTTCAGTCATCCAATGGCTCAGATTGTTGATGGGATTTGCTCAGAGGCTCACACAAACCCTAGAAGATCTCTATATAAGGAAAAAGATGAAGCAAGGAAAGATATCTAGTGTAATTTAGTTAAGTTTAGTTCGAATTTTGTAATTTTCAATTTCCAGTGTAATTTCAACTTTCAAGCTTTGTATTAAGTATCACTAGTGTATAATAAATCTTTTTCAAGCCTTCATTTACAGTGTTAATCTCAATTTCAGTTTATGCAAAATGTTGTTCAAAATTCTCAAAGAGCTTCATTGTTGTTTGTAGTTGATCTTAAGGACAAATAAGCTAATATAAGCTCCTCAGATAGCTTATATGAGCTATTAGAAACCTTAAAAAGAAGTTAGAACATAAAAAGCAAAAATACTAAAAATTCCATAAAATAATTGAAAAATAAAAAATCATGAAGAAGATGATCAAGAATACTGGAGCAGGGTGAATTTTGGAGTGCCCTGGGTTAGAGTTCTGTAGAGAACCAATAGGAAGGTTACTATGGTCCTTGTTCTTGGATAAATTGGCTTGGAGTTGCAAAATTGTAAAAAATTGCACTTAAATCTGAGTTCCTTATTATTTATGCTTATTTGTGGTTTATCTCTGCTTTTTCTGCTTCATTATAGCTTATTAGATGATTTGTATTTCATATATTAGCTTTTTGCTTTAATTTCATTTAGTTTCTAAAAAATCAATATCATAGCAGGTTGTTTGGCATAACCTGTTTGGTTGTGTATTTGTGAGACTCAGGAGTTAAAACTTGTTTCTACATCTTTATTATTACCTAAATAGTCAAGAACATCAAACCTTTTAGGTGGTTGCAAGCTTAAAGTCAAAATCACTTACAAATTGGTCTAAAAGCTTTCTGTGTTGGATTTAGAGTAGCATAAGCTCCATTTCCACTCACAAGTGTGTGACCAAGCTGAATTTAGTCTTCATATAGTATAACTAACCTTAATCAATCCAAAAATCCAGATAAAAATCCATTTTAGTCAAAGTAGAAGTAAAAGTGAAAAAGTCAAAATGTTATGTTAGTCAGAAAACCAGATCTTGGGTGAATTTTTGTGAATTTTGTGTTGAGAATCAGGCCTTGAAATTTCTTGTGGTCAAAATACATCACCAAAGCTACAAGAATTCACTTTCATCTTATTTTTGTGATTTTTCTAAGTGGCTTTTACAAGTACTCAAAGTAGCTTGCAGGGCAATAGGTACCCTGCACCAGGGCACCCAGTCAAAACAACCCATTTTCATAAGCTCACACAGAGCTTATTAGTGGGCCCCACCTTTGGATTATTGGCTTTTTGGAAAGCTCAGGAACCCATCTCATAGAACTAAAGCTTGTTTTTCATTTTCTAGTTTGTTTAATAGGGCTGCTTATAGCTTTTTGTTTGTCCCTTTTCACTGTGTATGCTCAGCAATCAGTGTACATAAGTTTTTTTATAAGCTTCCATAGAGCTTATTAGTGGGCCCCAGTGTGTGCTTATTGGCTTATTTTGAAGCCCTCCAGTCCATCTTGAAGCTTCAACCTTAAAATTGGACTCCTGACCCCCCTTGTGGCCCCCACAGACCCTTACAATTGGTCTTTTTGGCCTATTTTGGCCTGTCAAATAAGCTAATTGCTTATTTGTTGTTCCTGGCTTATTGTGTGTGCTTATCTGATTCCTTTGCGATTATTTCTCGTCATTATTGATAATTAGAAGTTTATTTTGATCTGTGACTTCTTATTGTAACTTATTCAAGCAATTACAAGTCCTAATAAGCTTTAAAATCAAACTGTTAACAACAAGGGGGTGCACACAGCTTATTAATAAGCTATAAAACAAGTGTTTTCATAAAAGTTGTTTATTTTTAGCTTATAATCATCTGTCAAAAAGAAAATCCAACAAAAACCAACTTTAAAAATAGTGATAACTTATATTTAATAGGATTTATCTTTTTTATTTTTCTTTTCAGCTTATTATTAAGCACTTCATCATTTTTATATTTTTCTTAATTTTCTTTCAACTTAAAGTATTTTTAGTAATTTTCCTGGATTTTTCTCTTTTAATTTAGTAATTATTAGAATTAAAATTAGTTTAATTAAATAATTAAGTAATATTAGTAATTAAATAGTTTTATTAATTTTTAGTTAACAACAGTACCTTTTTATATTTTTCCTAGGTTTTATAAATCATTAATTATTTTTAGAAAATAGTCTCTTAATTACTACTGTTCATTTTCTAATTTTTTAATTAATTTAGTTAAATTAGATTTTAATTAATAATTAAGTAAACAATTAGTAAAATAGTCTAAAAATAATTTTTATAAGTTTTTTATAATTTTTTAGGATTCCTGAGATGGTTAATTAGATTTATAAATTTTTCTATAATTTCCTAAGTCATTTTTAGTATTATTAGCAATTTAAAATAGTTTAAATAGTTTAATTAATATTATTAGTATTTAATTAATAGAAAATCCACAAAAAGACAAAAATATGTATTTTTAGTTTCTAAATTTATTTTAAGCCATTTTAAAATTTTAGAAATTAATTTTGCAATTTTCTAGTTAAAATTTGTAGTATAAATCTTTTTAGTGTAATTTAAATAGTTTAAATTAAATAATTAAATAGTTTTTAATTAAATGATTAATATTAAATAATAAAATAATCAAAAAAATAATTTTCTTTTTAATTTCATTTTCTTTTATAATTAAGTTTGTAAAATTTTCATTTGCACCCCCTGTAGTTTTAAATTGTTTAAAACTCACCTTTTCTTCTGTCTGTAATCATATCTGATTTCCAATTTGTGTACTTGTAACCATATCTGTGTTTCTTGTAATTGTTAATATTGTTTCAATTGTTCAAATACCAAGTAATCAGTAGCATAATCAAATCCAAATCTTTATTGGTTACACTCCTCAGTACCACTCATTCCCACAAACATTTAAAATACAATTTTAATCTCGTTGGGACTTAACGACCCGGAGATTTCCCTGTACTTCCACGGATTTAAACACTTAAATTTATCTCCTAGGTGGGCCTATCAACTGCACCCGGTTGACTGGTTGGTTTAGGAGGAGTCACATCTTCTCTCCAAATCATCCCAATTTGGGAAGAAGATTAAGAGGGGAAATTTAGCATAATTTACTTCCCTCTTCTCTTCTATTCTCTCAAAAAAAAAAAAAAAAAAAAAAAAAAAAAAAAAAAAAAAAAAAAAAAACTCAGGAACATAAATATTTTGTCATTTCCTCTCATCTTCTCTTCTTTTCTCTCCAAATAAATACTCGGGAACATAGTGTTAGGGTAGATAAAGTATTCATGCTCATGTCACTTGAATTTTGAACTATGTTTTATCTACATTATATTAATGTTTTTGGACTAAGTTGAGTTTTGTAACTTGATCTTATATGAAATCATATTACTGTTGTTTTACTTCTTTTGCCTAAGAATGGTTGAAAATGAATTATGCTAGCTAATAGCTTTTTGACAATGGTTGAAAAGATCGGTAGTAATGGTGACCAAATGAATGACAAATGAGTGACCAAATGACTTTGTCACTTTAGCGCTATTTCAGTTTCTCTCTAATATCAAATACATTTAATAAAGTGACCGCGGTTACCACAAAAAATATTTCTTATAAAAACACATCTATATACTATATATAATGGGTGTATCCCATTTCTTGAAAATTCAAGAATCTTAAAAACTTAAAACTAATGCAAACTTGAAACTTAAAATCAGGAAACACGGTTTGAATTGAACTGAAGCACGGATCGAAAGACATGGTTTGTAATATAGGAACGTTATAATCTAAGAGTTGACTTTGAGAGAAAAGTAGTTGATGTTGTTAATAAAACTTTTATTATCTACGTGTTATCTTAGGTAACTCATTAATCACAATTTAATATTTTCATTTGCTCATTTAGAATTTATATCGTTCAGAATTTTGTTCTCCATTCATTCTAATCTTTGAGTTATCTCTTTATTTCTCATATTTCAAACCACAATGCTTTCTTTGAAGCTAATACTATGTTGATCTTATATGCATGCCCAGTCCACATGAAGCCCAAAGACATGATTTTTCATTGCCTATGAATTGATTATTAGGCTTTTCAATTTACAAGACTTATATGTATAAGCTAGCATATGATTACTTTTGTTAACATTAATTTAGGGCATGTTTGATTTGTAGGTGGGATTAGAATCGGATTTGGATTTTGATTTGGTTTGATAGAAATGAGAAAAGAAAAAATTATTTATTTGATTTTAAAAATACATTTACTTTATTAAAAATTATAATAAATTATATTATTTAAGTAAAAGTACCAAGAAAGAAAAAGAGTTCAAAAATACATGGTTGATAAATTTTCTAAAATAAAATAGTGTACTTTCACAGTGATTCCACTAACATTTTGTCATAGGGATGAGTTATCCAAACACCACCCTCCCCAATACTACAAAGCAAACCCTCACTATTAGGGAGGATGTACTTTTGTCCCCCCCCCCCCCCCCCCCCTTCCGTCCTTTTGTTGTCTTTTTTTTTTTTTTTTTTTTTTTTTTTTTTTTTTGTCATATTTTTGGAAGTGTTTATTTGTTTTGTTTTTTTGTGTAATTTTTTTGTAGTGTGTATTTGTTATGTTTTTTTTGTTATGTTATTTGTATTCGTCTAATATGTTTCTATTTAATTAAACAACAACAACAATAACAATAACACGTTAAACATTAACAAATTAAACAACTACAACAACCGTTATTATTCAATTAAATAACAACATTAACATGTTATTTAAAAATAACAACACCTACTACACATGAAGATTATTTATCTCATTTAAAAGCTCATGGAGCATTACACCCGACTAACATGCGTGATCCTCAGGATTCCTTGCCAATTCCAGTGGTTCCTCCAGCATCTTTATTCTTGTCATCAACATCTTGTTTTGAGACAATAACATCTTTTTTCTTGTTTCAAGCTGGTCAATCTTATTATCTTTAGCTACGCAGTTTGAGCACTGCGTTGAAGAAGAGACTCGACTAAAATGGTTGTTTTGAAAAGCATCATTCCACATAAAGTATCCACACCCATAGTCATCTGTTCCTGGCTGTTACATGTTAAGAAAATTATAAGAAATGTATTCTTAACAAACAAATTATTTACATAACTAAGAAAACGTATCATTATTTTACCACTGAAAAAAGGACATGCATAATACGGTTGACCATAAGTAGCATCTGTACAGGATGTCCTTTCTATAATCAATCCTCTCTGACAATGACACAAGAAAGGATTTTTTTCGTTCCACCTGGCCAAAGAATTTGTATAATTATTTACAACATAAATCAGTAATGTTATTATTAATTTAAATAATTTTTTAATCATTTACTATGTTTTGTCGGTAACATAATACAAACAGTTATTTAAAACATAAATCAGTAATCATTTACTATGTTTTGTCGGTATAATTATTTACAACATAAATCAGTAATCATTTACAATGTTTTTCTTTGTCTATTCTCAGTATACATGAGTTGTCGATCGGCATATAAAGGTGCCCATTTGGATGCATTGCCAACTCGATACCCCCCCCCCCCCCCCCAAATTGTAGGTGAGTATCCGGAAGTGGTGAATTACCGTCTAGCGTCAGATAAATGAAGTGAGCACAGGCGTCATGTCCCACACGAGCAATCACAAGGGGGCCAGTCTCTTGTGTTAAGTCTGGACCGGAAAAGAGCGGAAAACACGTATGACTTTGTCGCTAGGATATAAATTCAACAGGCCAGTTAATCAGTGAAGCAATAACCAACCCCGTGTTTGGCATACTCATATAGTATTCCTCCAATGCAAATCCATCTTCGAACCAGTCTACTGATCTCCGAATTTGGTTGAAGTCATTTTGCCACCACATACCTATGTAAAAGCCACTATTAGTGTTTAACTCTTGCAATAACCAAGCTCGAATATTGCGCCACCTATCTTTAGGGAGACCAATACCTGGGCAACACACCGAAACCCATAATTTCCATCACCTCGCACATTATAAATGCTTATGATGTATAGACGAAAAAGCTCAAGAATATGCTCAATCAAATAGTCGCTAACTTCATCTCCAATGTATATCTTGTGTCTTATACTTTGTTCAACTCTAGGACCCACGTAAGAACTATGTCTCGCAGGTTCTTTGTTCAAGTTCAGGACTTTTGTAGATCTTGAATTTGTGCTTCTTCGATGATCTACGGTTGATACTTTATTCAAGTCTGGGACTTTTGTAACCTGGGACTTTTTATCCTTTGCACTCGGACGTCCACGAGTACTTTTGTGAATAGCAGGTTCACGTATGTCAACAGATTCGGGTTGGTATATCCCTCTCACCTTCTTTAACATATTTGTCTTGACAAACGATGACATTTTGCCAAAAACATTCTTGAATTATCGCATGTCAATTTCACAAGAAGGACCATCTTTAGGCGTAGGAGTATTGATACTAAGCCATGGAACAGATAGGGTTCTCCAAAAAATATCAATTTTATCCAGTGGTATGGCCCCTTCTGCATTCACTAAAAGTGACTTATATAAATTACAGATATTAATGGGGAAAATAACTTGATAGTCATAAATTTAATATACTTACCGTTAATTCGATAGTAGAGCAGTTCGTGAAAGCATGGTAGCACATAAATTGACCGCAACTGATGACTACAATCTTCTGCGGCGATCGACAGTTGGAGTTCATCGAACATGAGTTCCAAAGAATATTTGGAAACTTTATGCAACAATTCTGCAAATAGTCGAATATTGCATTTATTCATTTTCTCGTTTTTGCTTATGATAAAAGTTTCTTTAATCGCAGTTTCTTGCGAAATGAGAATTTTATCAATCTAACTCAACAACGTGTCTAAGTTGGACTGTGTGTTGCCCAAGTATAATTTCAACAACGTGTGTTGACTCTCAACTCTACATGTTGTTGACTGGCCGTAGCTGCGATATTGATGGTTTAAGTAGTTTATGTTTTAGATCTGTGAACTTTTTTTTTAGATCTTGATTTTCTTAGTGGTTTTTGTGGTGATACGTGATGGTTTTAGTTTGTTTGTTGATTATACTTGATCGTTTATGTGGTGATACGTGAAGGTTTAAGTAGTTTGTGATCTAAAAGTTTAGATATGTGAACTTTTTTTTAGATACGTGATTTTTTTTAAGATATGTGAAGTTTGTGATCTAAAAGGTTTAACTAGTTTGTGTGGTGATACTTGAAGGCTTTTAGATCTAAAAGTTTCTGTGGTAATACTTGATGGTGATACGTGAAGGTTTTTAGCTCTTAAAGTTTTAGATATGTGAAGTTTCTGTAGTGATACGTGAAGGTTTTTAGATCTAAAAGTTTGTGATCTAAAAGGTTTAACTAGATCATGGCTGTGAAAAACAAGTTTTGTATTTTTTTTACAGATCCATACTCGTTATTTTTTATGTAACGATTTAAACAAGTTTTATATTTTTTTACAGCTTTTTTTTAGATATGTTGTGATGTTGGTGATGGTGAAAGGTGATTTGGTGGTTTATGATAAAAACCATCTGTGATGGTGATCTTGTTGTTTTATATCTAAAAAAAAGAGATGGTAAATAATTATGTTGTTTGTTAGATCTTGTTGCTTAAGCAGTTGTGATGGTGATGATTATGTAAAACTGCTTAAGCAGTTGTGATGGTGTTGAAACTGCTTAAGATTGTAATGGTTTCTTGAAACTGCTTAAGCAGTTATGATGCTTTTTAAAACTACTTATTATAAACTAAGCAGTAGTGATGGTTTGTTGAAACTGCTTATTATCAAATAAGCAGTTGTTTTCTAAACTTGGTTTTTTAAAATAGTTTCTTAAAAAACCGAGATACGACGATGATGAAAAAAAAAAGAAAAAGAAAAAAAAAAGCTTGTTGATTGGAATGGCATAACCGAATGGACACTAAAGTGAGTTTTTTTACCACTTTGCAACCTTCAAATTTGCAGCCAAAATGATAAAACGATAATAATATTAGCCTATTAAAAATCTCGGTACGTCTTTTTGTTGTTTCTTACAAACGTAACGTATTTTAAAAGTGTAAAATTTATTCCTCTTGTGTGTAAAATGGTGAACTCGACATTGTTATAAACCCGTAATAGCCGCACTTGATCCTTTCTTAAGCTTATTGCTAGCAGTTTATATAGCCGCACTTGATCATTTCTTAAGCTTATTGCTAGCAGTTTATATAGCCGCACTTAATCCTTTCTTAAGCTTATTGCTAGCGGTTTATATCTTTGTGTGTAGTAAGATTATGTATTTGTTTTGTGAATGAAATAAACTACTCATTGTAAGGAGTTACTTTATATTGTTAAAGAAATAGAATCTTTACTGTTTTACTAGTATAAAATGTAAAAAACGTGATAAAGGAGGAATCTTAACATTTTATTGATTTTTACACAAGTTTGGTATACTCAAAAGTCAAAAGGAGGAATCTTGGCCTATCGTTGGACCCGTGACAAGTTGGTATACTTTCTGGAAAAAAAAGAGATACGGCGATGATGATAAAAAAAAATGTTTTGATTGGCATGGCATAACCGAATGGACGGTAAAGTGAGTATTTTTTTTACCACTTTGCAACCTTCAAATTTGTAGCCAAAATGATAAAACGATAATAATCTGAGCCTATTAAAAATCTTGATACAACTTTTTGTCGTTTTTTATAAATGTAACGTATTTTAAAAGCGTAAAATTTATTACCTCTTGTGTGTAAAATGGTGAACTCGACATTGTTATAAACCCGTAATAGCCGCACTTGATCCTTTCTTAAGCTTATTGCTAGTGTTTATATCTTTGGGTGTTGTAAGATTATGTTTTTGTTAAAGAAATAGAATCTTTACTTTTTGTATAGTACAAATTGTAAAAAACGTGATAAAGGAGGAATCTTAGTTTGTTATACTCAAAAGGAGGAATCTTTGCCTATTTGGACCCGTGACAAGTTGGTACACAAAGTACACAAATAGTACACTCTATATAGAGAGGGTCTCATATAGAGAGAGTTTGTATAGTATGACCCTTTGTCATAACACCCACCGAGTGAGTGGAGAATGGATCTTTGGGATCAGACCATTACTTGATTCATATATATGTATACCAAAAAATATATTTAGGAAATGAATGATTCTAAACTTCCTAATACCTGCATACCAAACGGGCCCTTAATATACTAATGTGATTGCTCAAACTATGGTATATGATAAGTTGGACAATTTTAATACAAATGAGAAGCACCACAAAAAAAGTATTTGAACATAATGGACCTAGAGTAAGCTTTATATTGACTATATATATTATAGCACACCGGCACATATTTCAAAATGCGCATATGCCGTATAATATTATTATTTTTTGGGCTTTTTCGCTGGGCTACGGGAATCCATGGCCTTCTAGCCCGTTTTGGTTCCCATATTCCTTTGGAAAATATTAAAATACGACATACGTAATACAAAATTGCTTTCCGAATGGATTGGTTGTTTGGCCAATCTTCTCGACTGTCTTAGGCCCAAGACGAAGGTGGCAATATATGTCAAACTTTCAGTTGGTCGCATTTCTTCATATAAGTAGATTTATTTGTCAAATTGACCAACCAAAAATACAATAAAAAAGAATTCATTTAATATACTTTCAGTTAAAATGTACAAACATACTTCTAAAAAAAGACACACACTTAAACAAAACTAAATTATAATTAAATCTCTCGCTTAAAGACGATCCAACAAAAAAATGGACACTAAAACAAAATTTAAAAAACACGGTGCCACTTACGCAGCAAGTAAATCGCACACTAATCCCTCACAAAACTAACAAAAATTAGCCGCTGCAACGCAGCGAGCGCCCCCAACTTGTTTGATATTATCTGTAGTCATTATTAATTTTAAAAACAATTTATACATTGACTAGGTGTTATATTTACGCACGTTTAAATGTTACTAGGGAAACTTTAGTGAAAGGTACGTTATGGGGTTCGCCAACAAATTTTATCAAATTACAACAATATTAGTTGTGTTTCTCCTCGATCTCTGTGTGTAATTTTATACAACTATCTTTCATGCATTCAATATGCTAGACGAGTATCCGTGTATAACGACGAGATTTATAACGACTTATAGTAATAATGATATTTTGGTTAAGTGTTTTATGTAATCAAAATATCGCTATAACTATCTGACGCTAGAAAATCTCGTTGCTATGCATGGGTACTCGTCTAGTATAAAAAATACACACTAACATCTAACCAAATGATATCCATTTCGTCGAGTATGCGACCAAATCATTGAAAAAAATCCATTCGGTCGAGTATGCGACCCAATCATGCACAAAAGAACAATTGACCGAACCACGCGACCCTATGTAATAGGCGAACGCATCCCACCTTTGGCGACCGACCGAACACTTGACCCTCCATTACGACTAGCCTAAGGGGTATAATAGTCTTTTAACATTCCACTAAATCTCATATTTAATTTAGGGCATATGCTACGTAGTATAAATACCTAATCTAGTTATCAACATGTACTGAAATGATTAGTAGACTTTCAAAAGATCCACTATCAATTGTCTACATTCAAATTTTAAACAAAATGGCAAACTACTTGACATGGTAAATTACACCGTTAGTCCTCAACGTAAACAATTGAACCATTGGTTCCCATTAAGTAACCCTAGTTACACCAAACACATAACCACACCACCATCATCACCACCCTCCCCTACCGCCACCCACCACCGCTACTCACCGTCACCACCACCACCACCACCACTCACCACCGTCACCCATCGCCACCACCATCGACCACCACTTACCACCACCAATCACCACGACCACCCACTGCCATCACCACCACCACCACCTCTACAACCACGTGGCAGTGGTGGGTAGGTGGGTTAGTAGGTGGTGGTGGTAGTGGTAGTGGTACTGCGTAGCGGTGGTGAGTGTTGGTGGTGGTGGCAGTGGGTGGCGATGATGATTGGTGGTGGTGGTAATTGGCGGTGGTGAGTGATGGTAGTGAGGATGGGTGGCGTGGTGGTGGGTGGCAGTGGTGGGTGGTGTTGGTAGGTTGCACTGGTGGTGGCGATGGCGGCGGTGGGTGGCAACAGTTATGTATTGGGACTAATTTGGGTTATTTATTGAGACCAATGGTGCAATTGTGTATGTATTAGGGATTAATAGTGTAATTTACTATGTCAAATAGTTAGTCATTTTATTTAAGATTTGAAAGTATACAAGTGAATAAGTGATAATGGAAAGTCAACTAGTCATTTGAGTACAACTAAATAAATAGATTAGTTAATTCAAATTAGGGAGTAATAAGAAAAAGTAGTTGGTGACATTGTGGCGTAAAGAGTAAAGAATTAAATAGTACAATTAAAAAAACATATAATCCTTTTAAACTAATAAAAAAACAGTATTTGGTGAGTTAGTGGTAGGTGTGTGCATTGTTTCGGTAATAACCGAATAAATTGAAAATAGAAATCGAACTGAATTTATAATTAAACCAAACTAAAATTACGGTTTTCGGTTTGGACACAGTTTTGGCTATCTGAACCAAAAACCGAACCAAAAATTATATATATATATATATATATATATATATATATATATATATACACACACACACACACACACAAAAAGCCCATTAAAGTTTTATTTTAATATAAAAAACACTTTTTATGCTTGAAATAATTTTTTTCCTGAAAATCTATATAATAATTTCTAAAAAAAGTACAAATGGTGTAATTCAGGTTATTGGGGTCAACCCGAAAATCGAACCGAATTTAAATTCGATTTTCGGTTTGGTTTGGTTGAATTATCGGTTCGGTTTGGTTTTTGGTTTTACTAAAAAAATTAATCGAAGCGAATAAATCGAACATCTCGATAATCAAACCGATGAACACCTCTAGTTAGTGGGACTAAAGATAATTAAATAGCACAATTAGAAAACATTTGATCTTTTCAAACTAAGATTTAATTACTTTTTTGGTCCTTGTGGTTTACTGGGTATTTTATTTTCAGCCCAAAATTTAAAAAGTATCGGATCCACTACAAAACACGATGACTTGTAACAAGTAAAGTCCAATTTTATGTTGACGGTTAATTTGACTAGTTAAGACATGTGAAAGGACTATAATGCCCTCATTTTATTACTAGAAATGACTCAACTAGCTTTTCATTATTTATTATTATTATTATTATTATTATTATTATTACTGTTATTTATTATTAATTTACTAAAAACACTAAAATTATTTTTATTGATATCTTCATTCCTACACATACTTTGCATAAAAAACACATACTCTATCTTATAATCAAATAATACATATAGAAACACAAAACTCAAAATACAAACAAGATCAAAACTATAATCAAACATAAGCACTTCAAAAGAGAAAGAAAGAGAGGGAAAAAAAAACCCCTTTAAAACACCCAACATATTCATCAAACCTAGGGGTGGAAATGAGCCGAGCCGCTCGTGAAAAGCTCGGGATCGGATCGGTAAAAAGCTCGAGCGAGCCGAGCCTAAACGAGCTCGAGCCCGAGCTCGAGCCTAAGTTGCAGCTCGTTTATTAATCGAGCTCGAGCCCGAGCTTTATATACAAAGCTCGTTTGGGCGCGCGAGCCTAAACGAGCATAAATGAAATTATGATATTTTAAATATTAAATATATATGTACGAGCCGAGCTCGAGCTCGAGCCAAGCATTAAATTTTTATGGTCAAATCGTATAAACGAGCCGAGCTCGAGCCGAGCCCGAGCCTATAAAATATACAACGAGCCGAGCTCGAGCTTAATATTTAAAGCTCGAAACGAGCCGAGCTCGAGCTCGAGCCTTTTAAAACTTTAACGAGCCGAGCTCGAGCTCTGGCTGGCTCGGGCTCGGCTCGGCTCGTTTCCACCCCTAAATTCAAACCCATCACCAACCCCCCTGTCGTCCACCACCATGAGACCGCTGTCACCACCGTATCCACCACAAATCCAAGAATCAATAGAAGGTTTGTGTTGTTTGAGTGTGAGTTACTTATTTATGAGGTTAATTTTGTGATTTGAGTAAATTCTAAAGGTTTTTTTTTTATTATTTTTTATTTATTTTTTTATTTATTTATTTTTTTTAATATCAAATTGGGGTTTTGAGGTTTTTGTTGAAATTAAAGAAATTTGTTTAAGGATTAATGTTTGGTGTTGTTAGGACGGCAGTTAGGTGGTTTTAGGTGGCGGATTGGTGGTGGTCGATGGTGGTGTTGGTGAGTGATGGGTGAATTTGGTGGAAAGTGTTGGTTTTGGTGGCTAGTTAGGGTTGACAGTGTTGGTTGTTGATGGTTATGTTGATGATGCAGGCGGTAGCTGGCGAGTAGGTGGTAGCTGTGGCCGAATTTTGGTGGTGGTGGATGGATTATATTTTTAGATAGAGATTTGAGAGAGAAGATAAGAAAAACTGAAAAAGTGTTAGTATTAGGTTGGTGGAGTGGATCAATCGGTTTTATTTAATAATATAAGTGAATAGACAAAAATGCCCTCAGATTTAACGGTCAAAGTTAGTCAAGCTAACAGTCAACATAAAATTGGACTAAAATTGTAACGGGTCATCGGGTTTTGTAGTGGATCCGATACTTTTTTTAAATTTGGACTGAAAATGAAATACCCGACAAACCACAAGTACGAAAAATGTAATTAACTCTCAAACTAATAAAATAACAATATTTGGTGACTTTGTCGGGTAAAGTCAATTAGAGCAGCACATGGCGTGTTTGGTCTCAAATGTTCTCGATGGTGTGTTGCAATGGGTTTAAAACTTTCTCATCTATAAAATAACGTTCGTTGTTTCAAGTGTCTCTCGCAACTATCGATTCGAACACTATCTCCACCTTTCCATTTTCTCCCAAAATCAAACTCAGTTCGAACCCATGTCAACATACTTTCTTCCCGACAAGAACACATGCTACAACCCAACCGCAACATATTATGATAACAATGTTCAAACTGAAGAACAAGAAGCTTACAACGACCTCCAGAAACAACTCGACCACCTTTACAAAACTCTCACAAAACACAAAGGATGGAAAAACGAATACATCTATCTTTACAAGAACTTTTGGCTTGGCCCTAGTGTGATAAAAGGCCTATTATTGATCCAAACCTGCTTCAAACCCGAACCCACTGACATCTTCTTGGCTACATTCATGAAATGTGGCACCACATGGCTCAAGGCCCTCATGTTTGCAATTTCTTACCGTCATCGTTATGAGTTTTCCAACCACCCTCTACTAAGCATCGGACCTCAAAGTGCATTCCCCTTCCTTGACACACAAATTTACCTCGACCACACTATAACAAAATTTGATCACCTCCCTAAACCTCGACTTTTCGCTACACATCATCCTCGTGAGTTATTACCAACATCTATGACATCACCAGTGTCCCCATGCAAGTTTGTTTACGTGTGTCGGGATCCAAAAGACGTGTTGATTTCAAAATGGGATTTCATGAATAAATTTCGGTCGAAAGATTTGGTACCCATTTCATTTAATGAAGCCTACGAGTCGTTCTGCAATGGTGTTTCTGAGTATAGTCCATTTTGGGACCATGTGTTAGGCTATTGGAAAGCAAGCAAGGAGTCACCTGACAAAATCTTGTTTTTGAAGTATGAAGATATGAAGAAGGAACCAATTGTGGAAGTGAGGAAACTTGCGGCGTTTATGGGGATGGCGTTTACCATGGAAGAGGAGGAACAAGGAGTGGTGGAAGAGATTGTGAAGTTTTGTACCTTTGAGAATTTAAGTAGTTTGGAGGTGAATAAGAGTGGCAGACAGAGGTTTACGGTGCAAGAGACTATTGAGAACAGGAATTTCTTCCGAAAAGGGGTGGTCGGAGACTGGGAAAACTATTTGACAGAGGAGATGAAAGACCGGATTGATTCCATCACTAATGATAAGTTGAAGGGCTCAGGGTTGACACTAGGTCTCACCAAATAATGATACTAATATTTTAGGTTTATGCATTATGGATATTAATTGACATATTGTTTGTCACGAATAATATACATGTATTAGGTTTGTATGTTGCAATCAACTCTTGTTATTCTCGGTTAATAAAATATTATCATTATTTGTTTGTCACGAATAAGATACATGTATTAGGTCTCACCAACTCATGTTATTTTCGGTTAATAAGATACATGTATTAAGTTTGTATGCTGCAATCAACTCATTTGGTTGTTGGAATAGTATTGTAATGATTTGCAGAGGCCAATTAGTGATCTTGTGGCATATCACTGCATCTTTGTGCAAAACTTCGTTGTACTCGTGACAAGAAAGATTTTGACATGTGCCAAAAAACAAGGTACTCTTTTAAACAATCATAAGATAAGAAAAAGAGTTATATAATCAACCGGCGAGTCAAATAAAACCCACTTGAACGCAATTGGGACAACCAGTCTCAACAGAGCAGCAACACGATGTCAAAAGTTCCAATGCAGCGGTTAAGTTCACCTGTGCTGAAATGCCTGTTCCTCCAGGATGAGAATCATACAATAGAATTCTTTTGGGAAGATAACGGGTGTCATGAGGATTTACACACTCTGAAGGCAAATCGGATGAGTTGCAAATAATATAAATTAAGTAAAATTCATTACAGATTCCAAACAGCGTGCATAATTCAATCCATAACTATACGTATTTGCACAATTAGACTTACAGCATGCAACCCTCCACGAAATGAATCTATTTCCACAGCTGTTTTTATCGATTGCGGGTTACTAATCCAAACAGCCTAATAAACATCAAAAGTAAAAAAAAAAAAAATGTTCAAACAAAATAAGATTTAAAAGTCAAAACAAGTAGTTTGTGCTAGTAAACACTCACCGATGACTCATCAGTATAACTAGGAAGTGACAGTTCAACTGTATCAAACACTTGTTGACTTCGTTTACAAATATGTCTAAATCCAAACCAAGTAGTTGTTACTTTACACGGGTCTGATTAAGCACTTGTTCTTGATTTCTTAATGTTACTTATCTTTACTGGGTAGGCCTAAAAGATAAATCAAAGTGGTTATTTCTTAAGTTTTAACATTCACAAGTAATGGCACAAAATGGAATCGACAAATAATGTAACGTTTAATTCTTTAAATTTACGATTTGACCATCTACAACTTCAACATATGTATATTCACGAGTTTTAGTCTAATATTTCAGGTCAGCTTCTTGACACAAAGCGATTTTATTAGACAAATCCAAGTTCTAGACTAGATATGTCATCTATCCATGAAAGCTTCAAAGGTACACTACAAGTACAAAGTTCAAACAGTTTCAATCAAAGCATGGACAAATAAAGATGAATGCTCAAGAAGAACGTTGATTCCAATCGGATACCAGCAGACCACTGAAAGATACCTCTTCGTGACAGTCGAGCATACCAAACCACGACCCATCTCAGAACCAACAGCTTGCTACTTTCCGCAATACTCCATGAACACAATGCTATCAGGAGCACTGAAAACCATGATACTTTCTCAATTCTCAAATCAACAAGGATCCCAATTTACGAGCATCTCGGATCCATGTAAATACCAAAT
>JARVZY010010091.1:0-26404 GCA_030686995.1 Artemisia argyi | reverse complement strand
GATTGGCTTATTTGTTTTTTAAGTGATACTAGTTTTGCATAGATCTCACCTCTATCTGAGGATCAGACACGCTCCGATATCATGTTAGACAATGAAAACCCGTAGGTGATACGTTTTATTGATACGATATATATAGGCAATACATAATAAAACCCTAATGGACCCAACCTCACATATCGGGGTTGGGCCTTATTTATCATCTAATAGTATTGTGTAATACGAGTATACCTTATCGTGTAGTTTAGTTTCATATGATCGTGTCTTGCTATTTTTGCATGCATGTGTGGTTGTGTCTATTAATTTTATAAGACAAAAGGCTTGTCATGTCGAAAAAGTAACAGATCGATATAGTAGCATGTTAACTGAATTTTCACAGGTAAATTTACAGTCAAATCGGGGAGTAATTAATTAGAAAACAAACCAAAACATGCACCGATTATTCATGATCACATCCATCGATTCACAGGCATATTTGTTTTCACGTATAATTACGTTATGTACTAGTATTAAAGTTATATCATCATTCAACTTCAATTCAGCGCATATATATAAACGTTGATTAGTTTCCATGCTAGCAAGTTGGGGACCCGATTCAAGATCATATCGATCCATGTGCATATTTTAAAAATATGAACATTTATTTTAGGACGGGATGGATTTAACTTATTTAGCTTAATTATGATTATCGGAAGTTAATTCTTCCAGTTAATAGATCTGTGCTTGATAGGTCATATGTCTTTCTTATCACAAAATTCAAATATGTTAACATGAACTAATTAAAGAAATTTATCAGATTAAACAAGAAAGAAATAGCTAGGAAGCAACATGTATATTAAATGGAGTGGACATGTCATACAATTTGATGAAACATGTAATTGAATGCTTTAGGTACACATCGTTGAGAACTCCTTTTGATCACTTCTGTTTTATTTGAAAGAAAAAAATTAGGAAAATATTTCAAGGTAATATTCACTTGGTGTAAATTATAGGTGGATTTTAATCTGTGAAAACATTTTTCACTTGTTAGTTTCTAAGTTGTTACACGGTATACGTTTCATATGAAAGTGATACACTCTTTATACTTGGTGAAAGAATATAACCTGGAAACGATTCATTTTATGATGTGTGTCTTCATGGCTATATTTAGGGATAATGATTTCTAAATGTATCCAACTTGTCACGTTTTACTAAGTTGTGTATGGAACTTTTAATTTTGCTAATTTGGGATCTGAACTTACTAATCTTTGCAAACTTGTGTACTAACGGGGTGATTAAGGTTTTCTGTTAGATTTATTTAAATAAATCGTCCTTCTCGTTAGTACCAACTTGCAAAATAAGTCCTAACCGGGCAGTTAGCATTATTAACATAAAACGTCCTTGTGGTTAGCCCCTTACTACAGCAGTCAGTCCTTATGGATCACCACGTGTCACCACATGGATAATGGGTCGAACCGGGTCGGGTCGGATCTGGGTTCGGGTCGGGTGCCACGTGGACCACTGAGGTGGTGCCACGTGGCATGGAGTATTTATACTCCATTTTGTCTCAACCGGGATTCGAACCAAGGACCTCTCGTTAAAGAGGTGGAAGCCTTTACCAGCTGCTCTGGCAAAGGATTCAATAATAATACACGAATTTTATTATTTAACCTTTCTTTGTGAACTTATCTAGTAAAGGTTCAATATCAATTTGACCTGTCATTTTAGCGAGTTCATAAACCGGACCAAAAACTATGAAAGTACCTTCGGACTCGTTTTTTCGTGCTCTTTCCAATGGTGTGCTCGGAGAATTTTTTAGACTTCATTTGAGCCTCGTAAAACGCAAAAACATCGTCGAAACTTATCCAAAATTCATCGTTTTTGATTTTTTTTAAACCATTGTACCTGCAATAGATAATAACACATTCCAAATATATTTTCAATATAATTTAGCATATTTCATGGTTATTAGTCCTTCGTTTTCTCATCATTTTTATACTCGATAACATCATTTTTATACTCGATAACACGATAAAACAGACTAATAACCATGAAATATGCTAAATTATATTGCAAATATATTTGGAATGCATTATTATGTCTTACAGGTACAAAGGTTTGAAAACAAAGCAAAAACGGTGATTTTCTGATGAGTTTCGACGACTTTTTCACGTTTTACGAGGCTCAGACGAAGTCGAAAGAATTCCCCGAGCACACCATTGGAAAGAGCACGAAAAAAAGAGTCCGGAGGTACTTTTATTTATTTTTGAGCCGGTCCAAAACTCCGCTAATTTGACCCTTTAGTACTACTAAAATGGACTAGTTCACAAAAGAGTGTTATATAATAAATATTGCATACACATACTTGAAGGTATGCTTAGCCCAGTGGCTAGCAGCCTTCACACTCAACCACGCACCCCGGGTTCGATTCCCATCCAATGCAATTTAGTGTAATATTATCCATGCCACGTGGCAACCCGACCCGATATCATATCCGACCAGACCTGTTACCAGATCCGACCCGACCCATCTCCACGTGGCACTTCTCCTGTTATGACACGTGGCACTACCCGTATAACGACCGTTAGGACTTATTTTGCAAGTTGGTACTAACGAGAAGGACGATTTATGTAAATAAATCTAACAGATAACCTTAATCACCCCGTTAGTACACAAGTTTGCAAAGATTAGTAAGTTCAGACCTCAAGTTAACAAAATTAAAAGTTTCATACACAACTTAGTAAAACGTGACAAGTTAGATACATTTAGAAATCATTATCCCCTATATTTATAGAAAGGTTTTAAATACGTTAGAAAGGTTTTAAATACGTGAAAGCAGATTTCAGTCAATAATGTGTAAGCGACATTTGTTACGATGTTGTTGGATAAAACCTCCAGTAAACTTGAGATCTTAGCTCGGAATTGATCAAAGACCCACTAAGAAAAGTCAACACATCAAGATCAAAAGATAATCGACGAAAGAACAAAAAACATGCACATAATATATACCCTCGAACCCCATTTATTAATAACGAGCAAATATTTGCATCGAGACAAGAAGAATGAATAAACTAGCATCCCCTCACCTCTATTTATAGAGATGAGGGGTACAATTCTTATAAAATTAGAATTTCATAGTATTTTTGTTTGTCTTGCATACTAAGCAATCCTATTTTAAGTCTAACAATAACTCGATTTAACTAAGTATAACTAAATCATTATACGTATACTAATTACACTTTGGCTAAGAATTGCTACTATGTTATAACATGTGATGATGAGAGTTGATAGAACATCATCACAAAAGAAAAATAATGACACTACAAGAAAAAAGGGCTTTAGTTACGAGTGGAAAATCGTCACTAATAGGTGAAAATTCGTCACTAAACCAACTTAGTCACGAAAATCAACGTCGTCACTTGTCGTCGCTATAGCTCCGTCACTAAGTTAATAGTGACAAAACTGAAATTTGACACTAAATTTAGTGACAAGCTAAAGTCGTCACTTATGGGTGTGTGACAACACATTTTGTCACTTAATTTTCGTCACTGAAGTGGCTAAAGTCGTCACTATTTGATGCGATTAGTGACGAAAGAAAGGCGTCATTTTTGGCTGAAACTAACGGAACCTTAACGTCCATTAGTGACAAAATACATCGACACTATTTGTTTCTATAATGTTGTTTCAATAACCAGAAGAAAAAAAAATACTAGTATAATTATTAGTAATATAAATCGAAAATATATATCATTCATCTATCTGATCTAAAAGCATACAACATGTCGCAACTGTGTCCACAACGTACCAACTTCGCCTTATATATATCTTTCAAGTGTCTAACAAAAAAAAGAGCAAAAACGAACCAAATTATAACCCACCAAAAAAGAAAGCTGACAATCTTAACAAGAAAAAATGACGCCTTTCTTAACGAGATGGTTTTACGATTGTGTTGTTTCATCCAAGTCGATATTTGAGAATGTGAAGCATTATCATCTCCCAGTGAATAAGTTTTATAGCCCCATTCACTCAACATTTTCCCGAATTTGACTGCAAGAATCAACGAACAATTATCATGAAACCTTAAATAAATAAATAAAAAATTGTGCTTTACAAGAAACCTTAAATAAAATGGACATGTAGGACTACCTTTTATATGCTTTTTAATATCGGTACCAGCTTTCTTTGACTATATAGCACTTGAAAAGCATGTGTTAACACCAAACAATAACACCCTTTTGATCCTTCATCTTTTTTAGAGCATCACCTGAAGCAAAAAGAACAGGAATGACAAGACCCTCTCTTACTATACAGTTTGAACTAGAATTATCAAGGCAAATCTATTAAGTGGAAGCATAGAGACGATCAAAGAACATTTGTGACATATATGACAAGACCTTCTCTTACTATACAGTTTGAACTTTGACCATACATAGATGTTCAAGGTGATGGTATCATAATTCATTGATACCAGTTGAAATTTAAATTTTATGTCTGCTAGGTATGAGAATGACTCACCGTGATGATGTCTCATTAGCATCCGTGCTGTTAGTCTTGCGCCGACTGTTCCCCACCTTTAAAAGCTTGACAATTTTATCAGCAAAGTTTACCTGAAATAAGAGAATAAGAATATTATCAATGCTAGATAGTAAATAGCTTCTGCATCTCTAAAACACAACTTTAGTAGCTAGATATTTGTAACGACTTATCAGATTTAAGCTGCTAAGATATTCTTAACATATAAGAAACATCAATTGAAAAGAGAAACATGCAAAACAGAGTGGAATGTGTAGTTTTTTGTTGTTAATTAATATGTAGGGAAATGAAGATATAAAGGACAAAGAAAACTGTTATTTATTCATATCAACTATGGCTCTATATATATCCTTTGTGAATACAACGTGCAAGCAAGAAAATAGCAACCTATTCTACCTAAACAACCTAAAGACCTCGTGAACAATACTCCCACTCTTCTAAACATGCACATGTCCACGTACAGTTCCATGAGAATCGGTCCACACTGAATACTAATTCAAACTAACAATAATTTATTAACAAGAAACATAAATACTTATTAGATGAAACTCATGCCATGCATACGTAAACCCCGACACATAACCGATTAAACCCAACAATCACCCCCTTAATCGGTTTATTTACACTCTTCACTCACAACAGCTTTGGTCACCATTTTTCCGAACCATCTCGTTCTTGACCTTTCCCGAATACCCGACCTTTACCTCGGTCACATTCAAAGTCTTCTCTAGCTCAACACCTACACTATTTACAAAGCAAACTCCTACACTATTTCTACTAATAGTAAACTATCTAAAATGTGAATGAAATAGAACGTGCACTACTACCCCACGTACACCTCTAAGTCCTTATTCTAATGCCATGCATAATACTCAGTCAGTTCCATAATACTCGTTCAACCCAAGACTTGGTTACACCTATGAATTGATAACACACGTACACTAACCCATCAAGATTACCCAACATTCACCCCCGTAATCTTGATCGATTCATTTCTTCACCTTGACGTTTAAGACTCTTCCCGGAAACCCGACCTTCACCTCAGTCACGTCCAAAATCTTTACATAACCCGAATCAAATTCACCACACTTGTAACATCTCACATGGCATCCCATACCGTTCATTAACATCTTGACTCTTCACGGATCAATGACCTCTTCCATGGTCACATCTAAAGTCACTCGATTTGAACTCCAATGCTATAATGTTCAAACCGTGTTGTTTCTCCGTTCCTGAATTTTCCCGGACTCACGACCTCTACCTTGGTGTCGTCCAAAGTCTCCAACCACCCAACTATTGTTGTCACCACACAGAACCCGTTTGCTCATAACACTTATGTGACACGAGAGCATTATTCCACCGATCAAGAAAACAAAGCCACCCGCTTCCACCGTTTTCTTTCACCCGCCAAACGAACTGAATCAAAGCTACCTGCTTTTCCCGACTCTTCCCGTCCGTTTATCCCGCGAACCGGTTAATCTCTCCATCTTCTGGTGACCTAGAACCTACCGCCGGTTTTGGTCACAACCCTTTGATCATGACTAACAGGTATGGACCGCCTATGTTCATCACCGGTCACCCCGTCGTCTTGAACGGTACTCTCCGTCTCCCCTACGACAACGTAGTCCCGAAACACCTTCCCATTCCACCGACCAAGAGGACAACCTACGCCCTTTACCGTCTTTTATATACCTGCAGAACGAACCAAATCCAAAGCCACCTGCTTTGACGGATCCTTCCCGTTCGTTTCACGCACTCCCATCGTTTAGTCTCTTCAACATGGAACAACTCAACACCCTGTAAAGACAAGACTCGGTTCTCTGATGCGTCCGCCCCGAAGGGCTACACCTTCTCTTGAAATCGCCTCTCAAACCCGCCTTTAATCGAACGAAGCTCTTGATACCAAATGTAGTTTTTTGTGGTTAATTAACATGTAGGGAAATGAAGATACAAAGGACAAAGAAAACTGTTATTTATTCATATCAACTATGGCTCTATATATAGCCTTTGTGAATACAACGTGCAAGCAAGAAAATAGCAACCTATTCTACCTAAACAACCTAAAGACCTGGTGAACAATACTCCCACTCTTCTAAACATGCACATGTCCACGTACAATTCCATGAGAATCGGTCCACACTGAATACTAATTCAAACTAACAATAATTTATTAACTAGAAACATAGATACTTATTAGATGAAACTCATGCCATGCATACGTAAACTCCGACACATAACCGATTAAACCCAACAGAATGTGAAGACGCCAATTAGAAACTGACCTCTTAAATTTTTAGAAGCTTTAAACTACACAAATTGCAAATGATAGAGAAACTAATGTACAACAAACTACAGAATGGAATTAATGCATTACATAAATTGTGAGAATAGTATCATGACGAGGATTTTTTTAGAAATTGGTAGCACTAATAAGCAACCTTTAGTACCTCATTGTGATTCCTTGACACTCCTACATGAGTCAGGTCATGCCAAATCAACTAATATAAGATAGAAATATATCCTGAGTACAATACTCAATCCAGTTGACTTCCATTACTAGTTTCAGTATAGGACTCATGTTATCTAATATATGCAACTAAGCGTACAACAATAAACATACGTACAGACATATAGTATATAGTCGTAGTACCTAAACATTGTGATTTTACGTATTGACGGCTTATATATGTTTTGAGCTAATCATAAGAAATTTGTCCACAGAAATTAAAGTAGTAACCAAATCCATATTCCATATATATACCACATATATGCGGTTTATTACAGAATAGAACAAACGATTTATGGTGATGCCCTGAAGCATAATACAAGCATAATAGCTCTTATTAGGAAAATACTAGACCATTGAAGAACTAGCTAGTTCCCCAAATTATTTTTATGACAATGCCAAGAAACACATGCATTGTTTGACGTTAGCATTACAAACCAAGCGAGAAAGGGAAGCCAGTAGATGGCAACCAACTACCTCCATCAATAAAGTTCCCTACCGTAAAGCTCTCGGCCTCTGCAGTATCAGTAATCACACCCCATCCTGGCCATGTGACCCTGTTTGACGTGTCAGCCCCAGGGCCTGTGTTTTGGTACTCTCGGTAGTACAATGTGTCAAGTGCAAAATCCCCAGCCCATGGGTAACATCCTGCTGGATCAATCACATCACTTATTGAGGATTGCATCACTACCGTTCTCGAATAATTTTTCCATGGTCTTCCAAGATACGTTGGATAGCTATCTTGAAGAGCTAGTAGGTCATTATCTGCATTTATTTTACATTTTTGAATGACAATGCCCGTGTTTTGGTTAGGATCAGTCCGTCCTTGAGCGGTTACCATGTTCTTTTGTTTGGGACCAAGGAGACGGGCTTTGATGTCACAATTTTGCAAGACAACAGCAGCATTGCCAAAAATGAAATCAACGGTGCCAGTTATGAAGCAATTGACAAAGAACTGACGGTTAGAATGGACGTAAAGGGTGTCTTTGTATGCTATTATACCACATCTATAGAATGCAGATTTATCAGAACCAACACGTAGTGCCACGGCCTGTTCCCCGGACCATCCGGCTGCATTTTGAAATGTAATATCTCGTGCCAAGAATCCATCACCTACCGCCGCTGTCGTAATATAGTAACAAAAATAGCTTTAATTATTTGTTTGATATGTAATAAAACTTGAAAGGGTGGACAGAAAACGTGGAAAGTGTTGGACCATTAATGTTATAGAAGCAAAGATAGGGGTAGTATATGTATTATGTATTTAGTTTAGAAATTCTGTAAACCCAAGAAACTTAGTATTGGGCTGGGTCAAGAAAATAACCGTTTTAGAATAAGGGTTTTAATGTTTAGATTAGTCTTTTAGGGAATCAACATGTCTCTTTGTTCAACAGGCATGAAGGCAACGATTCACATAGTATATATAGGATACATTCTGTAATCAAATACTCAATTCAATTATCAATAAAAGTATCATTAGTATATATATCAAAATTCTGTTCGACATACAGAAACTTTATTACTTTGTATTCATTCAAAACCAATAATTGGCATCAGAGCGTGTGTTCGATTCAGGGAGGAAAAGGAAGATCAGAAGGGCACTGAAAATAGGGTAGTTTAAGATCAACAGCGGATTAGCGGGATTGGTAAACAACAGCGGGGCATCGGGCTTGATTATCAACAGCGGAATAGCGGGATTGATCAAGATCAACAGCAAGGCGGGTTTGATTGCTAGACGGATTTGGCTTTCAACAGCAAGGCGGGTTTGATCACACACCCAGAAATCAAAGAAAACCAGGCTTGTTTTTTTTAAGAATCTTTTATAAATATAATTAGTTTCTTTTACTCTTATTATTGGGTTTGGAGGCATAAATAAAAGAAACTAGATTAGTATTTGGTAAGCAAGCTGCCTCGAATACGGGTCGCGGAGGTTTTACTAAACCGGTTGTGGGTAAGCATTTTGAATATCAGCCAAAGAAGACTCCTACTGTACCCAAGAAAGTTAATGTTAGTATAAAGAAGACTTCTGATGTGGCTAGTACGAGTGGTACAACGATCTCTACATCTAACCAATTTGATGCGCTTAATATGGATGATACGGATACATCTGGTATTCCTACTTATGACACCAGTATGGATGTGGATGCTGACAATACAATGGAAGTTAATGTGGATGAGTCGGTTAAGACTGGTGCTACATCACAAGAACCGCTTGTGAATGAGTCAATGGGAACTAAGGAAGTTGGTTCTACTCCTTTAGTTGATAAAATTAGTAAGTTAGAAAAACTTCTTATTGATGGGAAAGGTACTCTTGTGGATGATGCTGGTCATCCTGTTCCGTCTGCCTCTGTCACTAAGAGGGCTAACCCATTTTCCAAGGTGGGTGAGGTTGTGGTTTCTGATAGTGAGGAGGAGGAGGTTCTTAACACGTTCGACGAATCTGCTAATCTTTTTGGTAGAGGTCATGAGCGTGAAGATGAGTTTGATGACTATGATGATTACTCGAAGCAAATTCATGATCTTCCAGGGGAATTGGATGCTCTTAATGCCATTTATGGCTTTAATCTCCAAGGTCGTAGGAAGTAGTTTAGATTTTTGTTCGAGTTTTTTAATATGATGTGGTAGTGGCTTTGTTTTCTTGTCTAGAAAATAGGAAGTATCTTGTTATGTAAGCTTTTCGCCTATGTAACGGGCTGAGATATGAGACTCACTCATATCCGTTGTTCTTAAATGTTTTTTGGAGTAATATATTTACCAGGTCGTTTTGACCTTTTACCCAAAAAAAAAAAGGGAAATTTAATCAAGATTGGAAAAGGTATGAAGAAAAAGAAAATGGCAGGCGATAAGATTGAACCAACGAAGGATAGTGGAACATCAATGACATTCCAATACCCGGTTCTCAATTCAACGAATTACACGATTTGGGCAGTAAAGATTAAAGAGTTATTCAATGTCAATGGAATCTGGGAAGCAGTTGAACCAACAACGGATGCTGAAGTTGATCAAAAGAAAAACAACATGGCAATTGCAATGTTATACCAAGAAATTCCAGAAAATATGGTTTTGCAAATTGCAAACCTTACTTCGGCAAAAGAAATTTGGGAAGCATTAAAGGTTCGACACGTGGGAGTTGAAAGGGTTAAGGAAGCACGCGTTCAGACACTCGAGTCAGAGTTTGAATCGTTAAAAATGGGTGCAAATGAACCACTAGATGTCTATGCGGGAAAGATTAGTGAGATTGTTTCACAAGCAAGCAATCTTGGACATACTTTGGATGAAAAAAGACAGGTTCGAAAACTTCTAGGATCGGTGCCAGAAAAGTTTATTCAAATAGTAGCGGCAATTGAGCAATTTGCGGATTTGAATACGATGCCATTTCAAGAAGCCGTGGGGAAATTAAAAGCCTTCGAAGAACGGACAAAAAAGGCAGTCAAAGAGGAAGACGGGTCCAGTAGCCTGCTTTACAGTAAAGTGGATGAAAAGGAGAAGACCAAGGAACACAAGTGTGAATATTGCGTTTGTGATGCAAGACAGAAAGACTTTGGACGTGGCCAAGGACGAGGTCGGGGGTCCGGGAGAAGTCAAGGAGATGGTCGAGCACAACGGGACAAGAGCAACGTGAAGTGTTTCAAATGCAATGAACTTGGGCATTTTAGCAATGAATGTCCAAAATGGGAAAATAAAAAAGATGAAGCAAATCTGATTCAATACGAAGATGATGAACCATTGCTATAAAAGAACTTTGAAGAATTAAAGACTTTGCCGTCTATAACATTAGGGGGTGAATGTTGGACCATTAATGTTATAGAAGCAAAGATAGGGGTAGTATATGTATTATGTATTTAGTTTAGAAATTCTGTAAACCCAAGAAACTTAGTATTGGGCTGGGTCAAGAAAATAACCGTTTTAGAATAAGGGTTGTAACGTTTAGATTAGTCTTTTAGGGAATCGACATGTCTCTTTGTTCAACAGGCATGAAGGCAACGATTCACATAGTATATATAGGATACATTCTGTAATCAAATACTCAATTCAATTATCAATAAAAGTATCATTAGTATATATATCAAAATTCTGTTCAACATACAGAAACTTTATTACTTTGTATTCATTCAAAATCAATAGAAAGTGATTTTTACCTCTATTATTAAAAAGAGAATTATGTAAATTAGAGTAAAAGTAAAGAGTCTGCTACTGTAATTACCTACGGTGGCTGAGTTGAAGGTAGTGTTACCACCGGCGACACTCTCACTTACCGTAATAATCGTGTTACTTCTTCCATCCCCGATAAACATCAAGTTTGTTTTACCACTTGGGATCGCAACATTCTCCCTGTAAACACCTGCCTTTATCTTTATAACGTACCTACTCGTGCTTTTTGATGGTGCTGCTGCCACTGCATCCGCCACACTTGTATAGTCTCCTGTGCCATCTGCAGCCACATTCACGTTAGGAGTCACATCTCTTGACTGCAACAACTTCCTATCTCCTGCAGACAACCACTCTGGCCACATCACCACTTCCTAGTTGGAGTTAAAATTTAGTATATTGAAGTTGTTGTTGTCGTTGTTGTTGTTGGCAATATCTTTGTCTGTCATGTCCTTGATCATGGCTAGCACGTTGCTACACATCTTTCCACCATGTTCTTGTCCTTGGACTATTGCTTTTCGTAAATGCTTACTTGATGCATCTTTGTGTGAAAGGCTGTCCAAGCATGTTTCCTTGTTGGTGATGGTTGTGCTCATGAGTGTTTTAAGGTCATTAGCATGTTGATGAATAGATTTCTTGTTTGGATATGCTTTAAGCTCTTGGATGACCATATCGAGTTGTTCTAGTGTCCCATCTACCATCTTTAAGCAGTCATTAAGCGCGCATGGGCGGTTTTGGGTCGGCGCACCATCAGCAACCGAGCCGAGCCCAACCCACTAAGGGGCACTAAATTTTTTTATACCCATTATATGTACTAGGCCCAACCCACTATGATTGCTTGGACTTTGATTATGGTCTATAATATAGAGACATTTTTTTTTTTCGTGTCGGGCCTATTTTTTTTTTTTTTTTGACGTTCTCAGCACCGCCCCTGTAAGCGCGATTTTGGCTCGTGTGCTTAGATTAGGTGTTGCCATGAGGTTGTTTATTGTGTACAAGTTGGCTTGGATGGTTTCCTTTGTTTTAGTGATGGTGAGTTCGATAACATCCTTTTTAGTAAGGAGGTTTCGGGTAACGGGGGATAAGGTAGAGTGGCATATATCGGGGTATAAGGTGGTGGTACATGATGATTTGATGAGAGATTTGGTTATGGAGTCTGAATCACTTCCATACACAACATAGGAACTAAGTAATAATAAAAGAGAAGATCCATAAAGAATTAAAAGTGTGTTGTGAAACATGATATTCTGTCAACAACCTAGTCGTTTGATGTTTGTGGTGAAGATTGAAATGTGGCAGCATATTTATAGACACATATATCATGGATTCATGGTCCCTTCCTTCCCTTTTATAAAGATAAAGAAATGTATATTATCATTACTTTTTTATTATTTTAATACCTATCAATTTACACTGCGTTATCAAGTTGAGTAAAAGAGAGGAATGAAAATGAAAGTGATTTTTGTTGTGTTCTCAAGTTAAAAAAGTGAAAGTGAGAGGATTTTGCATATAAAACTTTCACCCCACTTTTGGGGTGAAAGTCAAATTTACTTCCTTTTAATTAATTAACTAGTAGTTGTGATCTCCACAAATGAATTCAAAATTTAAAAAGTCTATGTTAAAATGATCATCTTTTATTTTCTTTCTAGGTTTTATGGTTGGGAAGCCTTTTATGTCACTAGTTAAGAAGCTAAGTCCAAAACCTTTTTAGATCGGTTTAAATAAACTGGCACGTCTTACACTCAATTTTGCCAGTAATACTATATGGATAGATGTTTTCGATCATGATAATACTAGAAACCTTTGATGTTTATTGCCTTTCGCAAAAAAAAAAAAAAAAAAAAAAAAAAAAAAAAAAAAAAAAGCATTTTGGTAATGCTAGTGAACCACACGTCTTACACTTTATATATTGTTATCCCCAAAAAAAATGGTCCAAAATTTTCTTTTTTACCGGAAAAAAACAAGATATTGATATCATCAAATTGACACGTGCTTTATATATCATTATCCCTTATATATCACTCATTTATATTATGGGGATAGTTATATTAAATGTTTCCTCCGTCTCAAAATAATTATCCATATTTCCTTTTAGCGATGTCTCCAATTAATTGTCCACTTTCCTTTTTAAGTATAAACTAGAGAATAAAATAAAAGAATATTCTCTTTGAGTCGTTAAAAAACTAAATTGGCCCCACTTTTATTAAACTAATTGATTCTTGTCTCCTGACAATTATTTTGAGACGGAGGGAGTACTAAACTTTTCTTACATACCAATGGACTCATCCCCACCATCCATCTAAAAAGAAATTAATGGTTGAGATTAAAAGCATTTTAATATTTCACCCATTCTTTATAACTTAAATATCTCTTAAACCGTTAATCGTTAAGCGAAAATAATTACACTATCGCGACGAGCATTTAATTATCTTTCTATAAATAGGATATTTGATATATTTTTCGACAATTTTTTTTTTTATTTTTTTCACGTTTTTTTTCGTGTCCGAAAAAATCATATATGATATTACATATCATATGATAGGTTATATCATATATCATATGATATGTAATATCATATATGATTTTTTCAGTCACCAAAAAAAAAGTGAAAAAAACGAAAAAAAAAAAATTGTCGAAAATATATTAAATAGCCTATCTATAGAAAGATAATTAAATGCTCGTCGTAACGGTATATTTTTTTCGCTTAACGATTAACGGTTTGAAAGATATTAATATTTGAAAAAAAATAATGAAAATGGGTTTTTTTAATTGTTGGGATTAATCTCATCCATTAGATGAAATAAAGATGGAGGGAAGAAGGAGGGTGGAGATTAGTCCCTTGGTTTGTAAAAAATGTTTGGTCCTCAAATGATCTTATATCTTATATTATATTTACATAAGTTTTGTTACTCATTTAATTTGTATAACATCTAAGGTTGAAAAAAGAGCAATGAAACGAGAAGACGCGGAAACTGAACTTCGTTGGGTCGACTTTGATGCCTTCGCTGTTTATTACGTGACCAAGAAATTGAACTTCACGAAGCCAAAATTCGCATTTCGAGAACTTGGCATACAACTTTTCTTGACGTAACATGCTAAGGGCTTGTCGTAAATAAGCTTCATGTTCACTGGCTGACTTGGAATAGATCAAATATCGTTAATAAAGACGATGACTGTCTTGTCAAGCATTGACCGGTAGACCCAATTCATTAGGCCTATAAAAGCTGCAGGGGCGTTCGCTAAGCCAAATGGCATAGCGACGTATTTATAATGCCCGTATCTGGTGTGAAAGATTGTCTTCAGAATATCTTCTACCGAATCATTAACTAATGATAGCATGACCTTAGATCGATTTTTGAAAAGACACTTTCACCTTGAAGCGGATAGAATAAATCATCGATTCTGGGTAAATGATATCCGTTCTTGATGGTAACCTTATTGAGTTCCCTGTAGTCGATACATATACGCATGCTGCCATCTTTCTATTTAACAAACGGACACAAGCTCTTCACAGGGTACTACTTGGTTTCATCAATTCTTGTATTTCAGACGGGGCAAGTCTATAGGCACTCTTTTGTTATTGGAGTACTCCCGGAATAAGATCAATGTGAAACTCCAATTGTTGGTCAGGCGGATTGCCTGAACTAGAAAGTTCATCTGGAAATACGTCCAAAAATTCTCGAATGATATCAACTAATTAAGAAAAAGCTTTTTGGAGAGACAGACAGATTTTATTTCGCATGAATTCGGAACATTTTTGTTTTTGTACTCCCCCTTAATGATAGCTCATTTTAAAATCAATTAAGGGTTTGGAGAGAGTTATCTTGAGCACTGATTTTGAGAGATTTTGAGAAATCTTTTGAACAATCTTGAAAAAGTGCTCAAGAATTCTGTTTGAAAACGAGTTTTTGTTTGAAGTCTTTTTCGATTGTTTAGACTTGAACTTTTTGAAAAAGATTTTGTCCTTGAAAATACGATTCCTTGATTAGAAATAATCAGAAGTCATCATTAGAGTCCGGGTTTCGTACTGAGGTATACGAAAGCCATTGTGAAGAAACTTTTGAGAAACGACATGTTTTAGAAAAACATTTTAAAGAACTCCCGCTCAAGCATCTGTACATGTCCGTATCATTGTTGAATGACATTTCTAGAAACGTACAGAATATTAATTTATACGAGAGACATGTCGTGAGAAGAATATTTTTAGATTTTTTGATTTTATATTGTTTTTGTATTTATTGAAATTTTATATTTTTGTATTTTGTTTTTGTTGATTTTTCAAATTTTGTATTTTGTTTTTCAAAAATATTTACAGCGAAGCGATTTTGAAAACATTTTTTAAGAAGATTCTAGAAGACATTCTAACTCCTCAGGGGTTAGGCTTCGCATGCCAATTCGTCAAACTAAATCGTCAAACCTTTCTTTTGGAAGGGCTTTAGTAAATAGATCGGCAAGTTGGTATTCAGTCTTAACGAAAAATAATTAAACAGTACCCTCTTCTACATGCTCTTTGATGAAATGGTAGCGGACTTTAATATGCTTAGTCTTTGAGTGTTGTACGGGATTGCACAAGATGGCTATGGCACTTTTTGAGTCACAATACAAAGGTATTCTGTCGAAAGTAAAGCCATAATCTGTGAGCTGTGTCCGCTTCACAAGAACTTGGGCACAACACGCAGATAGAGACACATACTCGGCTTCGGCGGTTGATAAAGCAGTAAAATCCTGTTTCTTTGACGATCAGATTACTAGCTTTTCACCTAAAAATTGTGCTCCACCTAATGTACTCTTTGCTGTAACTTGATCACCGGCATAGTCAGCATCTGAAAATGCTATTGGATTAAACTTCGAATCCTTCGGATACCAAAGTCCCATGTTAATGGTGCTTCGTAGGTACCGAAAGATCCGTTTAACCTCTTTGAGGTGAAGTTCGGTAGGCTTTGCCTGAAACTGTGCTAACAAACAAATAGCAAATTGAATATCGGGTCGACTAGCAGTTAGGTACATGAGAGAACCGATCATGCTTCAATATTTCTTCGGATCGATGGGCTTCCTAAACAAATCAGCTCCTATTTTTGGTGAAGTGACCATTGGTGTACCAATAGAATCACAGTTTTCCATTCCATGTTTTTTCAAAATCTCTATTGTATATTTAGATTGATTGATAAAAATACCACGAGGGGATTGATGTATTTGTAAACCAAGAAAGAATTTTAGTTCCCCCATCATGGACATTTCAAATTTGCTTTTCATGAGATTTTCAAAATGTTTTGAATGGTTAGGATTGGTTGATCCAAAAATAATGTCATCCACGTAAATTTGAACGATCAAAATGTCATCTTTGACTTTTTTGGTAAACAAGGTGTCATCAACCGTTCCTTTGGTGAAATTTTTTTTGAGCAAGAAAGATGATAGTTCATCATATCACGCTCTTGGAGCTTGTTTTAAACCATAAATGGCTTTCCTAAGCTTGTAGATGTAGTCTGGATGATCTTTGTTGATGAATCCTTCTGGTTGACTCACATACACCTCTTCTTTCAGAGTTCCATTCAAGAAAGCTGTCTTAATGTCCATCTGATAGACTGTGATGTTTTTGTGAGCTGCATAGGCTAAGAAAATCCGAACTGCCTCAAGTCTAGCTACAAGCGCGAATGATTCTTCAAAATCTATCCCTTCTTCTTGCGGATAACCTTTAGCCACGAGACGAGCTTTGTTGCGAATTAAAGTCATTTCCTCATCCAATTTGTTCTTCCACAACCACTTGAGATCAAGAACACGTTTATCAAGTGGTCGTTCAACAAGTTCCCAACTCTCATGTAACTGGTATTGAAGAATTTCCTCCTACATCACATCTATCCATGGGTTTTCTACCATTGCTTCCCGAATGTTCTTTGGTTATTTGAGGCTTATAGAGCAAATGTAGATACACATTTCAGGATCTGTGGCAAGTTGTCTTCTCGTCTGAACTGGCCTTGAAGGTTCACCAATAACGTGTTCAATTGGATAGTCTTTTGTCCATTGTAGTGTAGAAGGGTACCTTGGGTTTAACCTATGTGTGTTAGATGGTTCTTGTAACCTTGAAGAAGATTCAGCAGAGTCTATTGCAAAAGGGTTTTCAAATACTTCTTCTTCTTCTAACGCAACATGTTTGAATTATTTGTTGGTTCTTCTTGAAAATGTGTGTTTTGATTTTGCCCATCAACTCTTGGTAGAACAATTTCAATAACTGGAGATACTTGAGTAGATGTAGATGATGTTGAGGGAGTTGGTACTTCAGCTTCGATTGTAGTAGATGCATCTTGTGATGGTGGTGGTTGATGGTTTTGAGCGGGTGCAGCGGAATGTTGTTGAGATGCATTTGTTGAAGTTCCACCATAGTATTCATCAAATATTAACTCGAAGAAATTTTCCAGTTCTTGTTCTGAAGGTTTTTCAGTGTTTGTTGATTGAGCTCCTTGAAGTACGAGTCCTGAACTAATTTGTCCAGAAGTCTGCGGGTTTGGTGCGGGCCCTAATCCGTTTTGATTAGAAGCCATTGGATTAAGCGCGGGTTCTAGAGCGAGTCTCTCAGAAGCCATTTGTGAAATCTTGTCAAACTTCACATTCATCGTCTGCATTATCCTTTTTGTTCTTCTATTATACACCCTGAATGCCCTCGAGTTTTCTGAATATCCAATGAAGATCCCAATATCACCCTTAGCTTTCAACTTTCCTAGATCTTCTCTGTCGTTCGTCGGATAGCACAAAGCGCCAAACACGTGAAGATAAGAGTTATTTGGTTTCCGATTGTTCACAAGCTCATATGGTGTTTTATTGAATCTTGGATGGATTAAGGATCGGTTCTGAGTGAAACAAGCAGTGGCAACAACATCAGCCCATAAGAATAGTGGTGCAGTAGAATAAATTAGCATTGTGCGAGCAACTTCCACAAGTGTTCGATTTCTTCTTTCAACTACCCCATACTGCTGTGGAGTTCTAACAACTAATGTTTGATTTGTAATTCCAAAATCTTGAAGGTAAGTTCTTATCTCCTGGTTTGTAAATTCTGTGCTATTGTCTGTTCTTATGATCCTTATTGGAGCTTGAAGTAGAACTTGAATACGCTTCAGAAAGGTGATCATGATGCCTGGTGCTTTGTATTTTGATCTCAAAAACTTTACCCACGTATATCTTGAATAATCATAAACAATAACAAGAATATACTTTTTCCATTAATGCTTCCAACTCTCATTAGGCCACATAAGTCCATGTGCAACATATGTAACCTTGCTTCCGAACTAGGTACGGTTTTAGGTTTATATGATGCTCTTTTACTTTTCCCTTGTTCGAATGATGGACATAGGTGTTCCTTGGTGTATTTGAACTTAGGAAGTCCGTTGACGATGTTGTCTTTGGCTAACTTGTTGACGGTGTCGAAATTGAGATGGGATAATCTTCGATGCCACAACCAGGACTTTGTTTCGGTTGCCCTTTTCATAAGACAAATTGGTGGTGTAGAAGCAATTTGGTTGATGTCGATAGCATACAAGTTTGTGCCACGATTACCAGTTAAGAGATCGTCACCAACCAAATTTCTAATAAAAAACGTGTTTCTCCTGAATGCAACTTCTAAATCTGCATCACAAAACTACCCAACTGAAAACAAATTGTATCCCAACCCTTCGACGTAGTAAACTCGAGTGATCAAAAAATTCCCAAACTGAAGGTGTCCAAAACCCAGAATAGCTGCTACATGATCATTTCCAAAGCATACAGTTTCCATGAATTTCCAAATGAAATTGATCAGCAGCTTTAAGTTCCCGGTCATGTGCTTGGAGCAACCCGAGTTGATGATCCAAATACATATTTCGATAACCTGCAAAGAACAGGAGAGTTTGTATTTGGAAACTGTTTTGAATTTGGTTCCATTGGGTTAGGGGTAAAATCCATATCACACTCATAGAAGGTTTCAATTTGTTCATTTTGAGCAACTTTCAATTTTCCATCCTAGAGAATGAATTCTCTACCCGTTGGTTTCCATACACAATACATAAGATAGTTCCTAGGCATTCGACTACTAGTGGTAGACCTAAAGTGCGCAACTAATCTTTCTATAGATCTAGATCTAGCACTAGTTCCTTTTGGAACGTTCTCCTGTTCAGGCATAACATTCACATTCTTAGAAACACATTCATCATGAACATCATTAATTAAACATTTCTTGTATATCAAACAAACAGAGTCATTACATGCATTAGAAACAGTACTTTTGACATTACATTCAGATGAAACATGTCTCTTATTACAAAGCAATAAATTCCTAGGGTGTTCTTCTACTTCTTCAACTTTATTCTTGCTACTACTTATAGAGGCAGGCGAGATTCTATTGTTCCTTGTATTGCTCCTAGGCTTTAGTCTGCTGCTCCTAGAGGTGCTTTCTAATCCTGTAGAAGGTAAGGCACACGCATTAGGATTTATATTGTTGTCCTGAGAAGTTGATGTAGCATTCCTAGACTCTTTAGGATTATCTTTTATGCTCTTGTCGTTTGTTCCATATGTTTTAGATGTGGAGGCAGACGCAATAGTGGGACTAATCCTATAAAGGCCAGATGCTATCACTTTTGATGTTTCGACAACCGCTTTTCCTTTATCAACAATCTTTTCATTTTCACTTTGCTTGGGCAAGGGTGTTGGAGTGACTGGTTTTGTCAAATCCTTTTTCTCATTGACTTTTGGAGCAAACCGTGAAATTGACATTTTTTGTTTTTGAACCATGTTTGAAGCATTTGGTTTCTCCGAAGTCGATGGTTTTGCAAACTTAGTTTCCTCACCCTTCCCTTTTTGATTTTCAAGCTGAGCCCTCAAAAGATCATTTTGCTCTTTCATGTTCTTAAAGGCACGCTCATACGACAGTTTGTCATATTTGCATTCTTCTCTTTTTCGATCAAGTTGTTTAAAACATGACACATTTTCTTTTTCAAGCTTTATAAGAGTATTTTCATATTTGGAAACAATTTCGGAGGTCTCAGCTCTCAGTCGTTCATCGTCTTGAACAGAATATGTTTGTAAAATGACGGACATAATATCAGTAGACATAACTACTTCGAAGAGAGAATCATTTAAGTTTTCCAAAACATTGATCTGCTCAAAAGATTCATTAGCCTTCTTTATCAGGGATTTGTGATCCTTGACGAAGTCAACTGTTTCTTTCAAACATGCTTGTTCAAAATGAATTACTCGAGCATGGATGTTATTAATTTGAGAAGCAAATTCACTTTCAAGAATCTTTTTAAGCTGTAAATGAACAGTGGAATTCCAAGTGATCTCATTTAGTCTCGTTTTTTATTCTAAAGTCGTTTTAAGCTGCCCAACTCTGGTTTTAAGATCATCAAGATATCCTCTTATAGCACTTGTGTTAAACGTGTTGTTTGAGGAAATCTGTTCCAAGTTTGAAAGCGATTTGGAAGCAACTACTTTCTTAGAAAATATTTTTGAGAATGGTCGTTTTATGGAAAACACTGATGGTTCTTTTTGTGGAACAAAAGTAGTTCCCGAAAGTTTCTTCAATTTGTTGTAATCAATGGGTTTCAAATCCTTTTGTTTCATTTTAGTTATGCTCTCTTCGACAAGTTCGATCGTTTCCACAGAATCCCAAACGACGGGAGAATCATGTTTGGTATATATAACCTTTCCATTATACAAAACATTTTGTTCTTCCTGAGTTTTCTTGAGATTACAAGGATTGTTGTTACCAAGAGCCATTTTATGTTTCGTATGGTAAATCGGATTAGTTTGATTTGAAATCATTTTCATTGTTTGACTTGACTGACCCGACTTAACCACTAATTCTTCTAGAAGTGCAATCTTGTGTTCTGAGTCTATGATTTCATCCAAAAGTTTATCTTCTTTCTTTGCAAAGTCCTTTTTCAACTCATCCCGTTCTTTTTCAAGATTTGTATAAGCTGATTTTTGTTTTGAAAGTTGGTTTGTTAACTCAAAAATTTCTTGTTTTAAAGTGTTAATGGTTTTTGTTGAACTAATTTCAAGATTATCAAACTTGTTTTTCCATTCCCTATCTTTAACAAGTAACTTCTTCTAACCAATTTTAAGTTCTGACTCGTGTTCTTTGTGAATTTGAAAACTTTTTGAATTTTCCTTGTATCTCTCAAGCTCAATGGTCAATTTCTCATTCACGGCCTTAACTTCGCGATTGACCTTTTTAACTTTCTCGATTTCAATACCATAATTTTTCAATAATGATTCAATTAAAGCATGTGTTTCCTCATCATTCTCAGCATGCTGTGAAACGAAGCCTCCATTATAATTCACATCTGGAGTTGCTGAAGGAGTATTGCTACTACTTGGCGTATCCAGATATGTATAAAAGATGGGTGCTAGCATCTCAGAATGTTGTTCCTCATGAGGAGACATATCAAATATATCATTATTGTGACATGTGTTGAAGTTTGATACCTTAGATGGTGCATTGGTGTCATAAACAGGAAATTCTCTAGTATTTTTTTGTTAGATGTGTTTCAGAATCCGTGTCATACTTAGCTTCCTGAAGATTTTCCATGAATATGCAGTTCGCATCGATATCCTCTCTGTCTTCCATGTCATCCGTAAGAGCCATGAAATCATTTTCCTTTGCATTCAACTGAAACCCTGCCTTCTCTTTTTGTTTCAACAGCAATGCTTTCTGCAAATACTCTGGATCCTTCTTGTTCGGCTTAGTAGGACAGTTCCTTGCCATATGACCTACACCTTGGCAGTTGAAACACTTTATCAGATTACCCTGATTCACATTTCCATAATTCCCAACAACTGGAGCTGCAACATTCCTAATCTGATTACCCATTGCCTGATTGCCAACATTCTGACCCCTCTGATTTCCAACAAACTGACCCATCCGATTCCCTGCATACTGACTCAACTGATTCTGCATATTCTGATTACCCATGTGAAATCCAGTAGCATATCCCTGCTGATTCCCTATAACTCTAACCATTTGGCCTCCATTGCCCATATTGAAACTCGGCTGAGCAATCTGCTTGTTGCGAGTGTTCAATAAAATCCTTTGGTTGTTGTTAGTTGGTGTAGAATAGCGTCCTTGGAATGCCTTTGTCAGAAAAGCAAACGCTTGTGTCAAGGCTGCAGTAGCTTCATCATTGTCAGTGAATTCTTGTTCTTGGAATTGTGGGTATTGTTGTTGTGGAATAACTTGTTGTTGTGGGTAGAATTGTTGTTGGTAGACAAGTGTTGGTTGTTGAATGTCACACCCCCAATTTACCTGACTTGCAGCGGAATGGAATGCCTGGGGGTGTAACTGTCATAGCACCATAACAAGGAAATATTGAACGACCTAAAGTGTCGTTTGGAAAATACATATCGTTTGATTTATTTAAAAGCATCCAGTGCTACAAAACATAGGTCCCCAAAGGTTGAAACGTTTACAGAAAACAAGTTCAGGAAATGTCAAACGATAATTTACACAAGTGCATGAAAAATCCAAAATGTAGTGCGTCATCCCTGGCACACCCTAATGTGACTCCATGCATGTAATATGATGATGCCTTAGTTACCTGAAAATACATTGCGAAAACGGTCAACACGAATGTTGGTGAATAATCATAGGTTTATGAAATGTAATGTTTGTACGGCCACCACAAGTATAAATGCATGACAAAAGTCACGTAAAATAGTACAATAGACCTTAAGCTCATGACACCGAAGCTATGACTGATGAAACTAAGCCCCTCCTGAATGTTCTGCCAAACACTCAAATGTAAAAGACATGAAATGCATCCGCTTACGGTTGGTAATCACTACCACGGATGGAGGCGTCACCCTCAATAGATCTATCCACTCACTCTCGCTTACCGGCAAATTAACGGTTCATGATGATACAGGGGACTTATCACATGGCAGACAAGCTACTTAAGCTATGTACATAGGTTTTGATACTTGGGCTCGTACTAAAATGGTGCAATGTATTCTCCCCCTTGGGATTTGAAAACAATGTAAAATGTATACGGGGCCATGAAAACTCACCTCAACTGATGATACTGATGATAATATGAAGTGAACAACAATGAACGGTTAGCTGCCGCAACCTAATATGAATGATGAACGATCTCATTTAGATCACCAAATGATGTTATGAATGTCCATGCTCATGTTCCTATACCACTCTACTCTTTGGAAAAACACTTGTGTTATCAAAAATATATATAATCCAAGAATTTGGAAAAATATTGCTATTAGAAAATAAAATAAGCTAGTTGCAATATATATATTTATATATATATATCGTATGTTTCCATGTTAGTGTTGAAATCCTCGGGTTGAAATCCTTGAAATAACGCCTTGAAATGATGAAAATATACTTGTAATAACTAATACTTCATTAGTTATAAAATTTGGTACTTGGTATTATTTCTAGCTTCTAAAAGTACTATGTAGTTTTGTGTCAATTTTATTAAAAGCTGTCAAAATAAAAATGGGTTTTGCCGATATTCAAACGTGAATATCTTTGTCGTTATATGTCCGTTTTACTTGTTCTTTATATCCACGGTTACGTCTTAGTATGTAGTAATATATTTTGGAAAGCTCGGCTCCTCCGGGTTACGTCTAAAGTCTCTTTTTGTCCAATGAAAAACGTCCAACAGCAACTATTTTTCAGAAAAATACTTTTCGTCAACAATCTTGCAAAAATCATAACTTCTTCGTTATAAACTCTTTTTAATCCGTTCTTTCGCCTACGGATTCGTTTTTTAAAGTATTTTCTAAAAATTTTGCCAAAGTTTCCTTGGTGTTTACTGATTTTCCAGAAAATAACAAAATGGGACAGCAAGTTTATAAACTTGTTAGAAATCCATTTCAAAGGTTCAAAACTAGTTCCAACTTCTACCAAAACTCTTGCAAACTTCACAAAACTAATCTAATCCTACCATACACCTTCTTAGGGTGCCATGGGTTCCTAATGACTAGAAATCAAGTTAATTTAACAAGGAAACACCTAAATCACAATCTAGGGTTTGTATGTTTCAAAAGTCTTCAAAAATAAAGTGGTATAACTAGTATGAGCATGAAATTAAGCATGATTACCATGAGATATAAGTGTTAATTAGAAGAAAACTTGAAAATAAATTTGTATACTCACTTTGAAATATGAGGTGATTGGATGATTAGAAACCTTGGATTTCTTGTGTATTTCTTGTATGATTCTTGATTAGGTAAGTATAATGAACAACTTTGGTGCTTTAACTTTTCAAAAACCTTCACTTGATCATGGATTTGGATTAGGGTCGTGGGTTTGATGGAGATGATGAGGAGATATGAACTTTTGATCCAAAAATTATACAAGTGTATGTTTTATTAAGTTTTTAGATATTTTAGTTACATTATATTGTATTTTAAGTGCACATAAATGTTCAAGGTTAAAATTTGTAAGTATTTTGCCTAGTGAGACTTTAGGGGGCCGGTTTTCAAAGAGCAAGGGGGGGGGGGGGGGTAGGGGTACTTGTGATTTAATTAGAAATCTTATGTAGTTTAGGTGTTAGTTTGTGTTATTTGTTAAAATCGGGTAACGGGTTTAATAGAAATAAATGTTCACGAAGTTAACCGGGACAAAATAAAGTCATAATAATGATAAAAATATGTTGAAAATATGTTGGGTACAATTACTGAGTGATCGGGTGATTATTGTTTAGTTTTCACGAAAACCATCGTTATATTCATAAGCGTACGTTATAAATAAAATAAATTTCCAAAATACTGGGTAACTAGATGTTATAACTTTTATGATGTTAAAATGGATATAAAAATATGTCGGGACCATTGTGGGAATATTTAGATATATTCGTCGTGTATATATTAGTCGGGTGTTAACGTTTATTTAGAAATCACAATACGTAAAACGTTAAATATACTGAATATAGTAATTTGAAAATCCTAAGAGTGGTATAACATGAAAATGTTATTGTGATGATATGCAGACTATCTCCAGTCCGTATGCAGTGTCCTTAGCACTAATGAAATGAATTCGCACCTAAACCAATCCGGTTACGCGAATTTGAATACCCGTAAACTAAATTTACGATGGAATGAGTAATGCAAGTGAATAGTGAAAACTTTTCCGGAAATGAATAGTGTTCAGTGAATAGTAAATTTCCCAAATGTTTCTCAGAATATCAAATTGACCTCGAAAATGATGAATAGTAAAACGATGAATAGTGTTTTGATGAATAGTGATTTATGAATAGTAAAAGTCAAAGTTTGGGAAAATGACCTGAAATGGTAAATGACCTGTAATGGTGAGTTGTGACATCCGCCCACCCAAATAGGAATTCAGTCCCTGAATTCAGCTAGTGTTGGTCTCGGTAATAGGTTTGGTGAAAAGGTGTGGATACTTGCGTTGCATTTGGTCCTCTCGTTCCCAAGTAAACTCAGGACCTCTTCGAGAATTCCAGCGAACCTTAACGATCGGAATTCTACTCTGCTTTAACTGCTTGACCACTCGGTCCATGATTTCAACTGGTTCCTCCACAAAGTTAAGCTTGTCATCTAGCTGAATCTCTTCTAATGGTATAACTGAAGACTCATCGGAAAGGCATTTCTTGAGGTTTGAGACATGAAATGTATTATGTACGTTGCTGAGTTCTGATGGTAGTTCAAGCTTGTAAGCTACTGGACCAATCCTTTCCCGTATCTTAAATGGACCAATGTATCTCGGGTTCAACTTCCCACGCTTTCCAAATCGTATCACGCCTTTCCAGGGTGAGACCTTCAACATGACCTTGTCTCCAACCTGGAATTCCAATGGTTTGCGTCTAACATCTGCGTAACTCTTCTGTCGACTTCTAGCTGTTTCAAGCCTATCTCGAATCTGTATTATCTTTTCTGTTGTTTCCCTAACCATCTCTGGACCTGTGCATTGTACCTCTCCAACTTCTGCCCAACAAACTGGTGAACGACACTTACGACCATACAGTGCCTCAAATGGTGCTGCTTTAATACTTGAATGGTAACTGTTGTTATAAGAGAACTCGATTAATGGCAAATGGTTAGCCCAACCATTCCCAAAGTCAATCACACATGCCCTCAGCATGTCCTCCAGTGTCTGAATAGTTCTCTCACTCTGACCATCGGTCTGTGGATGGTAAGCAGTGCTCATGTCTAATTTGGATCCAAAGGAATCTTGTATTGACTTCCAAAAGTTTGAAGTAAAACGACTATCCCTGTCTGAAATGATAGAAACTG